>MQRK01242682.1:0-21931 GCA_001938485.1 Girardia tigrina | reverse complement strand
AGATAAAGAGGTGCGTCGTATTAAACGTTTTGAACGTTCCGACAATTTATGAGGTCTGCCACTTCGTTGAATGTCTTCGTAACTTCCAGTAACAGCATATTTTTTAAACAACTTTTGAATTCCACGCTTGGAGATAGTTGTGTGATATAAACTCTCCATAATATTCTTAATTTCAGCTACAGACCGTCCTTGTCTCTTAAGCGACACAATGATTATCCTGTTTTCGATGATATTCTATCATAAACCATTTTAATCTAAAATACCAACAAAACATCAAATATGAAATTAATCTATAAATATTTAAATTAAATACAAGATTATGATCAATTTTAATCATTTTAAACAATGCAATTAAAATAATAAAGACTTTTTCGTCGTTTTATTGAGATATATTGAAATTGTTAGGGTGCGAACTTACTTATGAACCGCACTGTATGCAGCGGCCTAGCCTTCGAAAATTAGAACTGACAAAAATAAACTTGACTCTATCCGGTGTCGCAGCCCAGTTAGGATTGCTACCTTAACCATATCCTGTATGGCTTATGCCAATGATCTTGTACTCTTTGGCCTCTCCGAAATTGCTCTTACCACCCTTGTGAACTATGCCTCCAAATACATTAAAGCTATCGGCATGGAATTCAGACGGTCTAAATGCGCATATATGGATTTTCCATATAATGCTAACAATATGATCTTCTTAGATTATCAACTAATTCCCCACTTGAAGGCTGATGAAGGGTATGTTTATTTGGGTTGCTTCATCTCTCGTCTTCTCCGTCACACACCTGAGCAAGTAATTGAAGATGTTCTCGCTGACTTGATCATTCTGAAAAATTCTGCCCTCTCCCCATCTCAGAAACTTCACACCTACAAAACTTTTGTTCATCCGAAAATGATGTTCTACTTCTGCAATTCCCTTTCCCGATATTACAGCTTGTAAAACTAGTTGGGAAATCGTTGTCCGTAAAGAGCACAAAGATTTTCTGAATCTTCCTCACTATGCTTCGAACTCTTATCTTAACACTGACAAATAACATGGGGGTGTTGGTTTAATATCTGTCTTTGATGAATATTTGGTGCAATCCGTTACACACAGCTTCTATCTTCTTAACTCTTCTGATAACTTTGTCAAAGGTGCTGTATGAATACCCTAAAACATGCATCCCATAAAATTTCTAGAGCTGAGATCTTTGAATGGATTAATAATGAATTAGCACCGGGTGCATGTAAGTACTGGTGGAACAAAATTCATCAGGCAATCTTTTTCTTGAAGGATCTTGGCATTCCTATTCTCTTCGGTGATTACTTTCCTTCTACTTCCATCACTATCCGGCTCTTTAATGCTGATTATCACGTCACTTGAACATCCGGGCGTCTGAAAATGATAAAGTTGCTGCTTTTCTGAGAAAGTGTCTTTCCCTACATTATCTTTATTTCTGGACTGAGCAGAAGAGTACGGGTCGATCAGCATCTGCCCTCTCCCTATCTACATACACAACATCTGTTGTTTACAAGAGACACCTATCTGACTTTGAATGGCAATTCATTCAGAAGGGTCGTTCATACACTTTCCCAGTTAAATGTCGGTTTTGGGAAACTGTTCCTTGTAGGCGATGTGGAAACTCTCAAACATGTTCTCTGTTGCTGTCCTTCCCTCATGTCCTACATTAATGCTCGGCATGATACCGTTCTTGACATTCTAGCTTCAGAAATTCGCCAGTACTGCAACACTCAACTCTATGTCAACGTTCAATGTCGCTTTGCTTACTCCACCTTAGAGTTGATTTGCAGATTTACTTTCCTGAAAAGAGGCGAATTGTCCTGATTGATGTTAAGTGTCCCTTTGATGAGAAAGAGAACTTAGAGCGTGCAAATAGGGATAATCTTGAACACTATGTGCCTCTAGCTCAATCCATAAAGAATCAATACAGCGATCATAAAGTGCTATTATTTACCTTTATTGTAGGAAGTTTAGGAACCTGGATCCCCGCAATCGCAACGAAAAGAAATTTGCGCGTTAAGGAGAAAATTGCAGTTTGCCTTAAATATCGTTTCCCCGGAAGGAAGGAATGATCAATCACAATTAACTTCTCGGGGAATTGAATCAAAAATTAAATCAATCGTAATAATTTCTCAGGGATAATTTGTAAATAAATTTTCTCGGAATTGAATCAAATTTCTCAGGGACGAAATCAACTGTATGAATTGTTAAAAATTCTCCAGGAATAAATTAACTTTTCTCAAAACTGAATATTTTTTAAAGAATTTATAAATTATTTTTATAAAAATTTAATCACCTGAATATTTTTTTAAAAATTTAACAATTTTACTTCTTGAAGTATTTTCTTATATAAGACGTAAAACGCGTAACACATCTTTTTTATCTCTTCACAATCTTTACACGAAATTTTGAATTAACGATTTCATCTCACAACTATTCCACCACGATAATTATTTCGAACGTTATCATCAATCAAACTGTTTTTCCTTTTGGAAATCCCAATGTTTCGATCCCATCATGAAAAAACGATGCAAAAAATGTGTCTTGATATCTGAAGAAATCGAGGCAAGACCTTGTGGCGTTCTGACCGGTAAGAGTGGAGTAAGGGTCACGATGGAAAGCGTCGAGTGAGGAACAAGATGTTCCCTGTAAATAGTATAAATAAAAGTTATCGTACCAGTAGTTCTAAGTAAGTATCAGATCTTATCCTAATGTGGAGAACTAGATATCTTTAGTCAATAGTCTGTCAGTTCGCGGGGTTGTATAAGTATATTGCTAAACAGTAATCAGAGATGTGGCTCAAATTTGATAATTATTCACGGCCAGTTCATTTAATGTAAAGAAAAGTATAAGATTATTACGAGCAATCTGATGCTAAGAGTAACGTCGTTCAGAGGGGACATAGTAATGGTAAGTCATAAAGGATAAGAGATAAGTTGTAGTAGTTAATGTAATAAAAGAGGGTTGAATATCTATCAAGATTCGAGACGGTCCAGAGGTTCTATTCGGAGAATTTATTACGAAAAGGGGTTTGTTCGATATGGGTTTAATGATCGTTGAGATAATAATTAGAGTAAATGATCCCCAGTTATGGATAAACTAAATGATATAATAGATGTTTCATTGATGAGAGTTAGGTGAAGGAGCCGTCAACAGTCTTTGAACGGAAGCAAGAACGTAATATTCGTAACAGTTATCATTAGGGTAAATGTTACACGAATATAGAAATAGATAATTCATTATCTCTTAATTCGACTTTTTGGAAAATTAGATTAGAAAATTAAACTGGAAAATCTTTATCAAACTATCAAAACCAGATCCTAACAAAAATTTAAAAAATAATATATTTCAATGACATTTTATAATATATTTTAAATATCTAGAGTGAATTTCGACATCTATTTCACATGAAAAGCAATTTTTCAACACCGGGATATAATTTATTTAAGCTATTCGTGTTAATTTTCTTTAGTGGTTTTGATTTACAATAATCGGAAGAAACCAAATTCAAATGATCATCCAATATTGGGGTATTAATATTTCTACCCGAAAAATTGTATTCTTTTAAATAATTGTCTTGGTAATCCATCTTGAATTTATTAGAAAAGTCAATCAGTTGTTCCATCGTCAAAGGCTTTAGTTTCTTTCGAGGTTTATAGGTGACTGATGTCGAGAGAATGTTCAGTGGGGAATAGACGAGAACCGATGGCATAAATTCCAGTGATTCCAAAGTATTAACATCATATTTTCTTGGAAGATTTGAAAATGTCATAAGAAAATGTTTCTCAGACACATTTTTTGGGAGTGAATAATTGTAAGCTTTTCTATTTACATGACCAGTATTCTCCGTCGTCCGTTTTATTGACTTGCTGTATTCAATACGTCTTTGTCTAGCATCCAAATGTTGAGAATTGTTCCTATAATTTTTAAAGAATAAATTATCTCGTTTGGATAGTAATTCCTAAAAAATTATGTCAAAAAGAACTGTTAATTAATGATTACTTTTCCAGGATGTTCTGTATTCAAACCTTTCCAGAAAGTGTCAACTTTGGCATGAATTATTCCTAATTTATCTATGAAAGACCATAAACATTTAAAAATATTTATTAAAATATCAATTATTTTCATTTCAAATAATTACAATGTTGGAAAAAAGTTTATGGAATTTTCATTTTTTTCATTTTTCTTGATACATCTGTTATTTTTACGATCGAAATATGTTTATAACTATCCCAACATTTATAATGTTTCAAAACTAGTTTCGAATAGGTTTGATAAAAATGTTATGCAGAACAAATTGAGTAAGTTTGAAATTATTTAATTATGCCAAAAAATGAAAAATCCATAAATTTTTTTCTAAGACTGTATTTAACTTTTGAAAGGAAATATAATAAATAATTATAATAATTATATTTATAGCAATAGTAATTAAATTTAAATTGTAATACATACATGACTAAAATTCCAAATGTATTAAACGAACTTTGTACTCACCATTTGAAGTCATTTAAAAATTTCAGTTAGTGAAGTAATTGCTTGAAGATTATATCACTCAATGTAAATGTTATATTTGCAAAGTAAGCATTCAATGTTGTGGACATATAAAGATCTTGGTTCTTGAATTACTGTTTTTACAAAGTATACTTGATCCAGAAGTGTTTATCATTGACTGATTAATATTCTCAGAAGTTATGAATAAATTACAAGTGTAAAAATGATAATGAACTTATAAAGGTTATGCTTGTTAATTGTATTATATTATATTATTAGTAGTAATATATTATTATTAATAATAAACGTATAAAAGAATATCGATGGTTTTAGTGAGAATTTATAAACCAATCAAAACACATGATAATAGATGTTCACAACTACAGAGTTGTCAACTAAGTTTTTTCCTATGTATTTGTCGTTGTATCTGGAGATCTATGACCGCTAAGAAATCCAAATTCATAACCTTATAATATCAAAAGTGTATAATATAATATCAGTTTACATAATAAAAAATGCAATAAATTAAAAATTGTTTATTTAGAATAATACGATATTACAATATTTTTGCCATCTTTCAAAGTAAGTAACTATGAATTTCAATAGAGAAGACGTGAGAAAGCTTATTTTCTATTGTTGGAAGCGTAAATTATCAGCTGTAGACATTGTAAAAGAGATAAACAACACACTGGGAGAAGGAACAACTTCGTCACGTACATGTTCCAACTGGGTAAAGAAATTCGAGAACGGTAACTTCGAGGTAAATGAAAAAGTTCGCAGTGGGCGACCTTCTTATGAGGTGGCTACAGATATAGAACGAATTCTAGAGGAAAACAAATTTGCCACAACGAGATTCATTGATCAAGAAATTGGAATTAGCCACGAAACAGTGCGTCAGAATCTCATAAAATGAACAAACGTTACCTCGCCAACGTGTGGGTTACACTTGTTTTAACAGAAGCTGCTAAGGAAAAGAGAATGTCTGTGTGTGAAAGACTGCTTGCTATGTACCGCAGCAACAATTTCCTGCACCGTATAGTGACTGTGGTTGAGATGTTGGTATTCTGGGAGAACACATCCTCATACACTCACAAATATTGGCGTGGAAGAGGCGATGAGCCTGCTACAGAATCCAAAGTGAGGTTAACTACGAGGAAGAATCTGGCTACCGTCTTCTGGGATTCGAAAGGTGTGATTTTGATGGATGTGTTAGAAAATGGAAAAAACCATGACGGCAACATACTACTGCAGTTTGCTGGAAAAGCTGAAGACAGCTATCCTGGTAAAACGATGACGGAAAACCACGGACGGTTTTCTGTACCTTCTTCAGGACAACGCATGTCCACATACGGCACATCACACCCAGGCCAAGATTGCCGAAATGCATCTAAACATCCTGCAATATCCCCCCTATTCGCCAGATCTGGCTTCTTCAGACTACTATTTTAAACAATGCAAGGAGCTTTGAAAGATCAGAACTGTGCATCTTCTGAGGAGGTTCAGGAGAAACTTCAGGAATGGTTGAACACCAAGGCCGGATCCTTCTTCGAGAATGGTATCAATAAGTTGCCAGATCGTTGGCAACGTTGCATTGACAATAATGGCTGCTATTTTGAAAACTTGGCTGATGATGATGAATGATTGGACATTATATTTGATAGTTTTTGTTATTTTCGGAAAAGGCTTAGTTGACAACCCTGTATTTTTTAAATTAGCAACCATATTAAAATTTTAATTTACTATTCTAAGGTTGAACCAAAAGTTATTTACTATTTTAAAACAATTAACATAAATTTACAACTAAAAAAACAACTATGGTTCAAATTAAAGACCATTTTAATCAATGGCTTTAATTCATCTATCAGCAAGTTGGTCCCTCCCGCTGTGGTATCATTTTTTGTTTGAAATTTCATATTGTTGAAGTTACAGCCATTAAGAAAGTGTATCATGGAACGGAAAAGGTTTCAGAATTTTATTTTCTATCATCAGCAATTATAATTTAATGTGTAAGATAAAAATTTTAATTAATGGAAGATTTTTTTAACTTACTCTATCCTACAGAATCTGAATTAAAGAAAACTTCCTTTTCTTGACATTCTTGTCCCTATGATGAACGGGAAATATCATACTGACATACACAGAAATACAGAAGAAACAGATCTCTTACACAAGACCACAGAGCTTTTGTGAGGAAATATACAGAGAGTGTATGATAAAGAGTTCACAAAGTTTTGAATTTGTCTTCAATGGTTTAAATATTCTTAGAGGGTGATGAGAGAGACCATTTAACAAACAAACAAATAGATCAAAACATTAGAGTTATATTGGAAAAAGTATTTACCAAACACGGGTTAAAAAGGATTAAAGGGAGAAACCAATGAAGAGCACAAACTATTAATCAAAAAAAACATATTCTGAAGGATTTAAAGCATTTAAGAAAAGTATTTACAAGAATAAGTGTCAAAGTGGTTTATAAAGTGGTTTAAAAGCATCGTATTAAGTAAATCAAAAAAACAGTTTGTGGATTACAAACTAATCTGGTTTAGAAATTTAATAGTCACGAGTGTAAAAACTCGTACAATTGGAGAGATTGGGGACCTGTTACTTTGGTAACCTGTGTTAAGCCAGTCGAACATTCATCCACGCGGTGTCCCTGGGAAACAAGAGTTCACTCTAGACTAAAGTGTCCGAAGCTTACCTTGTTGGAGTGCTGACCAACAATGTATGGAGGGCAAGGGCCAGCAATCCACCTCCGTAAATAGGCATCCTATCTGAGTGGGATTATGAAAACGCGTAATGGTTGAGCTCATAATCAGATTTCTGGGGAGGGGGCTTCAGTCCCCATAGCCTCCCCCTTCGCTACGGCCTTGTCATAAATAAATGAAATTGAAAAAAGAAGAATTTAAAAATAATTAAATAAAATTCAAATTTTTATTCGAATTAAATCTGAGTTTAACTCAGTTAATTAATTATTGAGTCATTTGACTCCTTTTATTTTCTAACGATTTGATTAATTCGGCTAAGTAGTGTTTCCATGGATTGACCGGTTTTTTACTGGTGTGTGTCGAGTTGTGATTGTATGCCAGGATTTCGAGTGGATTGGGAATTAAATGGTTCGATCTGATTTATCGTTGGTCATCCAATCAAAGTATAAAAATTTAGTGATTTGAAAATCAAATTTTCTCGATTGACAGTTTAAAGAAGTTCCTCGACTCTTAACTTTCATTTATTGATGAATAGTGGATATTTGGTTACCTTGGTGCATAAATTTTTGTTGAACAATAATTTTTAAACGACATAATTTTTTTTTGTTCGAAAAAGATTTTTTGCTTTTTGTTATCATTTTTTCGATATTATTTTTTGGTTGGATACACAATTAATTTCTCTCGAGTGACAATTTTAAAAAATTAATTAATTTTGAGTGAACGTTTTCGAATGATGATTTTAAAAATGGATTCTCTATTCACGAAATGTACGAAATTTTTGGTTCAAATCCAGTGGTTCAATTTCAAAAATTACATTATTCCTTTTTTGAGAGAATCGTACGATTCGTTTATATTATTTTTTTGTAACCTTTTTACCTATTTGCCAATATTACCGACAATGAATGATTTATGTAATTTCCAAATCATTGAATATGAAGTAATTTCATCACTCAACGACGATTTGATTTATATAAAATCAACACAATCAACAAAAGGATAATAAAAAGTTTAAATGAAATTTATTTTAAAATATGAGCCCAGCACAATGAGACCGAGCACTCAGATGATCCACTGCGTACCTCTGCTGTCACCGTCCGGTTCTTCGGGAACAGGCGGAACACGACTCCATACATTTTCACTAATATCGATAAGAATCAATTTCAATAAAATGAAGTAATTTAGTAACAGAAATATGAATTCCTCAACATGTTGATATAAGTTAAAACAAAATACAGTCACCTTTACAATATCTTCAGAAAACGCATACTTTTCAGACTGAGCGATACAAAAAACATTCGAACGTGCTAATTATTTAACTTTTTGTAATAAGATTTGTGACGCATATTGTATCGTACCCGTGGAATCCGAATGCAAGTTTTTTAAAGTGGTTTGAAATCTTTGCGTGAATGATTTATTTATAATTTGACCATGCAACGAATAAATCCAATATGCCAGGCAATATATTTTTAATACATATAATATTTGTCTAAAGCGTGTTTGTTTGTTTGTCGGTCACGCTTTTCAATGTGAAATTGCGGATGAACCGGAGTGAATCCACTTAAGAACGTAGTCAATCTGAATAGCCCACGTCAATACAGAATCGCCTTGGCCGAATAACGCCCGGTATCCGATGAAATCGATCTAAAACCGTACAAGTCTTTAAATGGTTAAATTAACACTGATTTCGAATAATGACGATTTTGATGATTCCTACAAGGATTTTTGTGAAAATTTTTATGAAAATACTAATTTATTTGATAAATGACTATTTCTATCACTTATTTACTAATTATATTGCTAAAAATCAATTTAGGTTAAATTTTCGAAATTTCGTTTTCATCTGATTCACGGTTTGTCGGTCAAACTCAAATTTTACTATGATCATATATGCATGCTGATAAAATGCGAAATAGTGAAGGAACAGTGAGTGAATCCGCGTTGAAATAACTCTGCATAGTCCGCATCGAGACGGTTCTGTCTGTACAGCGCTTTTGTCGAAAGGCTCCGGGAGCCGATTTAACTGACTGAATGTTAAATCAACACAGAATTCGAAACAATAAATATTAAATTATAATAATTACAAATTAAAAAATTAAAACAGAAACTTTCAAAGTCCAAAATTCCGCTCACCCGTCATTTATGACGGGTCTTTTTTTAGTGTAAAATATAAATAAATAGTATTGAGTAAATTATATTGATAAAAATAAAACAAACAAATCATCCAAAATAGAAATTCTTAGATTAAAAAATAAATTAAGACAAAAAATTATTTATTTTTTAATACATTCTTCCGCGGTAAGATAGGAATGTGACACGGGTCACACGCTGGAATATAATTGTTCAATTATTCAAATCACATAAAGGCAAAATATATATTACGTAAAGGATTTTCGGAAAAATACGGACTTTTCAAACACAATTTCGCTGTGGCTCGTTTGGTGGGGTCGTATACAAAGAGAGAATTGAGAATCCGATAACAAGACTCCGACACCCACGGAAAATGACTCTTCAGATTGTTATAACTACAAAAATGTTCTCATTCCATTAAACCATAATTTTATAATCATGATTATACGTATGGTGAAAAAAAATAAATAGAAGCAATAAAGATCTAATTATTAGGTTGTCGAGTATGAAATTCGTAGGCATTATTACAATAAATTGAGAATATTAAAAAAAATTAAATTAAAAAATTTTAAGTTTAGAAATTTTATGTATTAATCAATTTCGTTTTTTGTAAATAGAAAAATGTAAAATAAAAAAAATTGTATGTATTATTTGCATTGTTTTAATACATTATTTCTTAAAAAAATTGTGATATCTAAAAAAAATAATGAGCGATATCGATTTTATAATACGGTTAAATATGATTAAAGAAAATTCACCTTCGCTTGCTGACAATGGAGATATTACTAAGATTGATGATTTAAGTAACCTCTATAAACTCTTGAGTAAAGAGTCAAATGAAAGTCAAACTGATTTATTAATAAATGACGAAAATTCTGAAGAAAAGGTTTTTTATTGTTTATCAAAATTTGCAGTTCATCCGGAAATAGAAAATATAAAGAAAGAAATTAATGTTAATGTGTCGAGCAGCGATGATCACGGCTGGACAAATAAAATGCTCGTGTTCTGCCTGGTCAGAGGCCACTGGATCAACTCGACTATTAAAGAATTAGCAATGATGATTTGTGAAAGTGATTCAGTCCTCGTTATAACTTTATATGTTGGAACTTAACAAAACAGGTTATAAAAAATTCGATAAACAGAAATCGACAATCTTATACACAAAATTATTAGTTTTATCTTTTATATATAAATATCCTGTCACGACTCGGATCTGATAATTAAATGAGTAATTTGTATTTCAGATATTCCAAAAATTTTTCTTTGAATGATTTTCAATAGTTGTGTTTATTTCTGTTTACAATATAATAAGTTGTTCGATCAGCCTATTGGATTTTTAGGGAATTTTCTCAAAGAAAAAAGGCCATATTGAATTCGATTTGTCCGTAAACATTAATTTGGATGATGAGAAGCAGGAAGAGTTTGGTTGCACTTGACTACACGATATAAAAACTCATAGTGAACAGACAGAAAGATAAAATTTTAAATGTTCAAATTAGATTTTAAAATATTTCGAAATGAGTCGGAAACCTAAGTTGAAATGTAAATGATAAAACCTTGATAAATGATAAATCAAAGATCAAATGCTATACAAACATCGGACCAAAAATTTACCTTTTTTGTTATTAAATCTGTAACAGTTGATCAACGACAAGTAAAATAATTTAAATAGAACAATTAAATCACATTGTGTTAATGGCTTTTATTAAATAAATGACTCAGGCGACAAAGCTAAATGAAGAAAGCTTCTCATTCTTTCATAGTATGGATGTAAAGTTGATATTTCTTCATTCATACAGTTTGAATTAAATCTGTTGCCTTAAAACTGCCTTTAGAGACAGATGTCTAGGACGAGCGGCTTTATATTTTGCCTTCATACTTCTGGAGAATTATTCTATTTGATTTAGCTGTAGAGAGTACGCAGGAAGAAATTTATAACATATTAGGCTTTGTGATGAAACCTACAATTATATGGTGTGGATTAACCTAAAAGTATGACAATAGAAACTATGATGAATTATTTAAATTTATCACCTTTGTATGTTTCGGAATCAATATCATAACATACTAAATAATTAGTATTTACTAATTACTATATTTAGTATTTACAGTAGATGAACCATAGTTTTGAGAAGTGTGAAGATTAAAACATTTCTCATTTTAGAACACCTACTTTTCAATTGAGAAGCTGATAATCTGGCTTCTATATTGTCATCTTAGCTCAAGAATTCTGTGAGAATTTCTATCCTGATGCGTCAATGAGAGTCTTTTTCTCGTAATATTTAGAACCTTTAGCCTCTTTGAGATGAAAGTTTGACTTCTACTTGATAATAAAGAATATCTTATAAACCTCTTTGAGTAAGAGCATTATTATTTTCAACTATTGAAGTGATCTGGATACTGATATGTCTTTCTTCCTTTCTTTTAAACAATCTCTTTGTCTGTTAAGCCTATTGACATTTTTGAGCTAGAGATCTTGCACAAGATATTGATAGACAGTTCTCCTAAGCTATCATTTTGTTTGTCTTACCTGATTTGACCTGATTTCTTATTACTTTGATAATTGCAGGTGTTATCAGTCTTGTATTTTCTTGAATTATTCATCATTTCAGTTAAGAATTCTAGACCAAAATTTAAAAAATTACAAAGTACTAAATTATGTAAAATTTTACAAACAAGAATTTATATTCACATAAAAATTCTATCAGGTATTTCAAAAAGGTATGATATTTTATAATCAAAATTATTATATTTCGGAATCAAAAGTTTTATATTTTGAAATAACACTGTAAATTCAGAGCTTAAAATTATGAATATCTTATAAATAACATTCAAATAACTTTTGGCGTAAATATAAATAATAGAAAACGATATAAATAGGAAAAAATTAAATACAATTTTCAATATGAAAAATATGAAAAAAAACTTTGTTTTAACTATGTTTAATAATTTTCCTAAATAATCATCGTAAAAATCAGATAAAAAATATAAATTTCTATTTAGAAAACAAAAAAGAAAATATTACAGTATTGTTCAAGTAAATTAAATTAGAATATATTTAACATACTTGTTCATCAGAATCTGAATTATTTTAAACAGTTTAACAAAAAATAATGACATTATAAAATAATTTTAATTGTTAACAAATTTTTGATAAATAATCTTACGGCTGCTGAGTGAACATTTGGTTCTTGTAGAAGGGTAAATGAATTATATCCTTAATAATATTGAACTATCACCAACTATTATTTAGTCAAGAATATAATACCGGCCAAATGTTTTCATTCGGAGTTCCCAACAGTTTTATGATAAGATCGATTTGCTGAATCTCACCTTTACCGGGCAAGATTGGTTTATTTAGAAGCAGCTCTGCCATTATGCATCCACAAGACCTATTTCATTTTAGAATATATGATAGCAAAAATATTTGATTTTTTATCAATAAAATAATAGAAAAACTTATAACTGAACGCCCTTTTTCAAAATTTATTGTAATTAATTTCAGCAGATTACCCACCATCTTCAGACTAAATTAACATTAGTTTTTGCAGATATTATGAGAATGGTGATTATACAGTCGAATATGTAATAAATGTTCTATTTGAAAATGTTTAACAGAGAAGTTGAGTGTAAAGCTTGAATATTAATTTTTGGATCAATGGATCTTTTTTTCACGGAGCTTTTCACAACAATGAATCTTTCAAGCATAATGATCAAGGAAATCCATTTGGTTTTAATATCCAATAATATCCAATTTTAATATCCATTCCATGTTCCTCCTTAATAAATTGTTGAAGCCTCTCATTTTTAACAGGATTTCTACGAAATATTTTCACAACAAATTTTGTCTTATTATTAATTTTATTTTAATTCACTTTGATTACGAATAACTTTTGAAAAAAAGTTATATAATTTTTGAATCCAGGGATCCCGAACTCATTTTCTCGGGATTTCAATCCCACGAAATCGTCGGGATCCCGGAATTAGAACCCCTACGTGTGAGGCCCTATTAATAAGGTCTATGGATCCAAAAATTAATATTCAAGCTTTACACTCAACTTCTCTGTTAAACATTTTCAAATAGAGCCTTTATTACATGATTGATTGTATAATATTTTTAGTTGTTATATATAAATATTGTTTTAAGTAACTTATGGAATAAATCGTTAAATAAGTAATATTGAAAAAACTTATAAATAGTAAGTATTTTTTTAATAAATTATTTCTAGTAGTTAAAAATTTTATTGGATTTTTTATATTTTTTAGAAATACAGCGTCTGCCAAATTAGTGATTCCACATATAATATGATAGAGCACAAGTACACACACTAGGGGTGAGCCCCCGGATGATGGCGCGTGATAATAATTTGGGGCGCTAAAAATTTTGACATTATTAGAATTTACTAATAAAGTTTTGTTGTTTTTTTGAATATTTTTTTGTAGTTTTTTTAACAATTCAAGTAATTTCATCATCTAATTCCATAATTAATGTTCTTGATGTGTAACAATCATCAAGAATAAAATTTCAAAGCAAATATACTTACAAATCCAAAAAGCAATTATGCATGTGCATTTTATTCTATTAAAATGAATTTTGAGATAAAATCATATTTGAAGCTTTCTGGAAATTGTGTTTTATTTGAAGTTCTTGTGCTATTACATTTTTATTTCATATTTTTATATTATTAATTAAATTAATGAAACATTTAACATAAGATAACATATAATAATGTTCAACAGATTTATTTAATTTAGATAAAAGAATTTGTTTAAATATGTGATTTTAACTGATTACACAGAATTTGATTTTCAAAGAGAATTTTTTGTGAGTAATTACATTTAAAAATTTTAATGAATACTCAAAAAGCGAATAATTGACTTATAAATATTTAATTTCCAGTAATATGGATAAGTGGCTTATAAAGATTGGAGCTAAAGACCGACAGCTTCAATATCAGATGTTGAATTACAGGATGCAAATACAAGTAGCTATGAGAAAAAAGTACAAGAACTACAGAATGAAAATACCAATACATATGTGATCAGTCTACCAGAAATGGAAACCCCAATAATTCATAATCATGTAGTAAGAAAATTACGAAATACCAGAAAATTCAAATATAATGACGAAAGTCGTTTTTCTTCCATCATGGTTGGAGCGGAGAATTGCCGATTTGACCGAACATTTTTGCCAGTTTCAGGAATTCATTAAAAAAATATATAATAAAATTAATAAATCATTAAATTACAATAATTAAATAAATTAATAAAATAAATTAAAAATAAATAAATAAACATGATTAAATAATGAGAATTGAGCTCTTTTATCTCGATAACCCTGGCACATTGATTTCATTATCGAGCGTTTTTTAGGTTTGCTAATTTCAAATTGCTTAAAAATTTAATAGCACTCTGTAACGATTTAATCTAATTTTCAGTAGTTGTGTTTGCCTTTTTCTTTTTACTGATGCTATTTCGTCAATTCAATCTTATATTCATAATCTGCGTCAGTACTCATTAATAAATCAATCGAGGAAAATGTAAATTATGTAATTTGAATGAATGGTGAGCCTCTTTTTGTTGACTGAATGTCTGAATTGAATATATGATATGTAAATAATTGATTGGATGAATGTGTATTTTTTATGTGTGTGTTAATTTGTAATTGTGAATTGTTATCACAATTCAAATCAATTTAAAAAAAAAGGTAGAATTTGAGGTTTGTTTTAGTGGATTAATGAAGTTGAATGTAAAAGTGGAGAATTTGAAAATTGAGTGATCGTTATTCATGTTGAAACGAATTTTTTGAATAAAAATAATTGAAAAATAAAACTCGTTTTGTATTTCAATTGATATCAATAATCGATAAAAACGAAAATTGTTGGCGATTGATTTTTTGTTGTAATTATCGCGGACAAATTTGAAAATTTATAAAAAATGTCAAGTCTAATTTTGATACCGGTCGATGAAAGCGAGAATAGTTCGAAAGCTTTTCAGTGGTATCTGGATAATTTGATGCAATCGGACGACACGGTTGTTTTCATTCACGTGATCGATTCTCCAGTATTGAATTCTTTGTCTGCCGGAATGAGGATTCTCGTCGATGATTGGGCGAAAGCAATTCAATTAAATGACACTCTCGATTACGACGTAACGATTCCGGTCATCGTTGCTCCATTTAAATAAAACTTATGAAAGAGCACCAGAATTTATAAAATTTAATATGGAAAAACACGATAACAAAAATGAATCCACAATATGGAGACACGGCTTCCTGTCCAATGGTTAATGATGAACAACGGCCGATTTGTGTGATTTGTTCGGAAATTTTAGCAAATGATAGTTTGAAGCCAGTGAAACTCAAGCAACATTTAAGCACAAAGCATCCTGAACATGTGAAGAAGGGAAATGATTTCTTCAAACGACTTGAAAAAAATCAAAATGATATGATTAAATCCCTGACAAAATTCGTAAGTTTCATCAAAACCTCAGAGAGCATCCTTTGAAGTAGCCTTATTGATTACCAAGACAATGAATTCGTATAATATCGGGGAAGAATTAGTACTACCTGCGGCAATTAAAATGGGAGATATATTCACCAGGTTCTTGTATTTGGTCCAACAGCCGTTTTTTATGTCATTTGAAAGTTCTTTTAAACGTATCACGAGATCATGGTAATTTTCTCATACTTTCGGCATATTTTCCCCGGGGAAAATATGCCGAAAGAATGAGAAAATTACCATGATCTCGTGATACGTTTAAAAGAACTTTCAAATGACATAAAAAACGGCTGTTGGACCAAATACAAGAACCTGGTGAATTTGCTATTTAACTTGACGAAATTACAGATTTAAAGAATACAGTTCAATTAATAGTGTTAGGTATTTCAAAGGAAATAGATTTGTAGAGGAAATGTTATTTTGTCAAGCTATGGAAGCTCACGCGACCGACAATGAAATCTTCAACTTAATAGATTATATTTTTAATTAGAATAATTTGACTTTGATTAATTGTGTGGGAGTATGTTTAGATGGTGCTGTTGGAATGTTTGGAAATAGAATTGGGTTCAAAGCAAAGGTTTTAAATATTGCAACTCATGTTGAATTCACACTTTGTATCATCGTGTAGATTTGACCGCAAAATAATTGGAACAGGAAGTAAATTAAGTTTTAAACGATGTAATTAAAATTTTAAATTTTATCAAATCTCGACCTTTAAAAAGCATGTTATTTTCTATCTTCTGTAATGAAATTAATAACGATTATGATAGTTTCTTTTTCATATCGCAGTTAGATCGTTTTCGACTTGAAAGATGATCTTTTTAAAAGAGCTTAAACATTCTCTTGCAGAAAAGTTTTAAACGAAAAATTGATTTCAATTTTAGATTACTTTTTCGACATATTTAATAAAATAAATGAACTCAATATATCGCTCCAAAGCAATAAGAGTAATATTTTAACTATTAGTGATAAAATTAATAGTTTTTTTAAATAAGATTAAGTTTTGGAAAAGACAATACGAAGCAAAAGATATGATGTTTCCCTGCTTTGATGATAACAGTATCTGTTAGATCCAGAGTGGCGGGGGGGTGCGGAGACACTGCTTGCCGGGAGCCGCGCTCGCTCATTGTTTGATCGTAAAAGGGGGGGCGAGAGATAAGAAAGGCCTCAGCGAACTATCCATCATTCAAAAATGTGTGTAGCCATCAACAACATCAATTTTTTTCAAAATCTTTTTACTCAATTCATCTACCTCTCAAGAAGATCCTCCACATTCAAAGAAGAAATCTCAATGACCCACCGAAATAATACGCATATGGAGTTTATGGACTCATTTGTTTATTTGTTAAAGGCGCAACGGTGTTGATTTAAACAAAAATGTTCAAAAAGTTCGATCAATATGATTGGAATTCGTCTTCAAAAGTGGATGGCATTACATAAGATGGTTTATAGATAACAAGAATTATTATGGAGGTTGGATAGTGAGGTGTAGTTAGATAATCAACCATTTAAAATATGAAATATGGAATATAAATTATGGAATGTGGTGTGTTATGAATGTTAGTGAATATGATTGACATATAACATAATAATCTCGAATCGGAATCATTACATCATTACTAATCCCCATATATAAAGCATGTTGTGTGATTTAATAATGGAATTTGATAAATCAAACTTAAGACTTATATTTAAGTAACAAAGTATAATATACATTGTAGTTATAAGACGAATTTAAATCGTTCTCTTGATTATTCAAATTATCGGCTATCTTATTTCTCTGATTTAATATTTCATAAAACACAATGGCAATTTGTTTGTTTAAAAAAAATTTAAATAAAAAAATGAAACGATCAATAAAAAAGCTAAAAGGAAAAAAGGTTTTAAAATTGTAAAAATAATTACAAATTATTCGATATTTTATCGATTTAATTGTAGCAAATTTTTTTGGCGAAATTTTTTTAGCGAAACAAAATGAAATATTTAATGACAGTAAAAAAAGTTTTCAATCGCACAATTCGAATTAAATCGGACAAATCTGTGAAGAAATTATTGATATAGAAATCGGTCTATGCGATTAAACGCAACAAAGTGATCGAGAAGAAACGATTGGCGACGGATGCGCCGCAAAAACTGTCGCATGTTCCTTGCCGCAAGTGGAAAGAACAAATCAATAATATCGATAACAAAAATGAGAGAAATTCGTCTATAATAACTAACAAAACAAAAAAGGACAACTAAATGCTCCACAAACGTCTAATTTATCGAAGAACCCATCGGATAAATCGCATATTCGAATCGTCTTTACCATCTCCCAGATTGGACGGAGTCGAGGACTTCTCAATATTGAAAGGTTCGGTAGTGTTTCCGAATTGCGTTCAAAACGATATTGTTTTGCGTCAGGCGATCGCCGAGAGAATCAAGGTGGCTCGAGAAACGATGATACTGAAATCGTTCACAATAGGCGAAAAATGATTAATCTTTACATCAGTAATCAGGAGCGACTGATAGACATTGCCAACGATACATTAATAAAATCAAAATTGAAGGAGGCAACAAAGGAAACATTTTGGCTTGCAATGAGGAAAGAAAGTCTGTGCAAAAAGTAATTGACATCTTGTTACCTTTTACTTCGACATATCTTTGCGAGATGTCATTTTCAATATTAACATTTTTAAAAAATAGATTTCACTTGTGTTCGAAAGTCGAAGATGAACTAAGAGTAGCAATCTCGAATATTTTTCCAAGAATGGATGTTTTCCCAAAACAATCTCAGGTTCATCATTCTCATTGAATCTTCATAATTATTTATTTATTAAAAACTTAAAAAGAATTTCATTTTTGTATAAAGATTTAAAAATAAATTTTGCTAAAGACTTAGAACAATTGTTTCCATAATATTTAATTTACAAGAAACAGAAAAATGCATATTGTTATTAAAAAGGTGTTTATGCTATTTATGAACTTTTTTATAGAGGCATTATGATTTTTTATTCAGTTTTATTCAGGTGTCTAAAACAAATACAGGGTGAGTCAGAAGTCACCGGGCAGTCATTATATTAGTGATCCAAGTGTACAAAAATGAGTTTACATCGATCAGTCGGTTGATTTCTTGGTGTAAACTCACTAAGAAGATCATGTGAACACATCTTACAAATAGTCCATTTAAGTCGATAATTTCATATTTATAGTCGATAATTTCATCAATTAACAAACCTTAAAAATGGCAGAGTCAAATAATTCCAAACTAATAACTGAAGAACGCGTATTTCTCATAAAAAAATTTTATAAAACGGACAAAAGTGAAACATGTAGATCAGTGTTTCTCAACCGGTGTGTCGCGATTGGATCGGCAGTGTGTCGCGATGAATTGGTGTGTCGCGATGATTTGCTTGATAATATGCAATACTCTTAAATTTTATATAATAATTTTTGATAATATGCAATACTCTTAAATTTTATATAATAATTTTCAAGATTCAAATTTGTAGTGTAGAGTCTACACTGTAGACTGTATACTGTTATCAAATAAAATCAATACGATTGCGGTTAACCATCCTCGATAAAACAGGTCAAAACATCAACATGGACTCTAGTGACTAGAGTCTAGAATTAATACTTTGAAAACCTCAAAGTTACATAATAACTTCCCTTGATAACAGGTGTGTCACAAAATTTCATGTATTGTGTCGAGTGTGTCATTCGGAAAAAAAGGTTGAGAACCTCTGATGTAGACGATTCCAAGAAAAATTTGGTAGGACGGTTGAAAGAGACACAATGGCGAATATAATTTACCGCTTTGAAATAACTGGTTGCTGTGAAGATCTTCCTAGATGTGGTAGACCTAAATCTGTTTGCAACTCTGAAAACAGACAAATTATTACATATAGTTTTACAAATAGTCCTCGAAAATCCACCAAACGAGCATCACAAGAGCTTAGCATTTCTCAAACTTCAATTGTCAGGCTCCTGCACGATGCTCATTTAAAACCTTACCGTCCACATTTACTCCACTCCTTGAATGAAGATGATTATGACCGTCGAGTTGAATTCTCTCAGATTTTTCAACAACTTTGCCATGAGGACGCTACATTTCCGGAGAAGATTATTTGGAGTGATGAGGCAACCTTCAAGCTTAACGGACAGGTCAATCGTCACAATTCTGTTTACTGGGCCCATGAAAATTAGCATGAAATCCTACAAAAAGAAGTCAACGCAGTTGGTGTCGCAGTTTGGATTGGAATCACTGCTTCCGGTCTGGTAGGGTCGTTTTTCATTGAAGGTTCTGTGACAGGTGATAGTTACGTGTCAATGCTTAACAATAATTTTATACACTATGTGAAAAACTGGCCGCTTGGGGAGATGTGGTTTCAAAAAGATGGTGCACCTCCCCATTACAGCATTGTAGCGCGAAACTGGCTCAACAACTTTCTAAACAGATGGATTGGTCACCGCGGTTCCATCGAGTATTCTCCTCGCTCTCCAGACCTTACTCCTCCTGATTTATTTCTTTGGGGTGTGTTAAAGAATTCAGTGTATGCCAAAAAGCCGGGAACAATAGATCAACTTGTGGCAATGATAATGAATTCTTGCAAAGAAATTAGTGATGATTTATGCCGAAGTGCTTGTTATTCTGTCGTTCGAAGGACTGCAAAATGCATTGAAGAAGGCGGCCAACATTTTGAGCATTTATGCCGTTAGATTATGTACAAAATTTTAATGTAATAATAAATTTAATTTTTAAAACATGTGTCGTTTTGACTGCCCGCTGACTTCTGACTCACCCTGTATATTAAAATGAGGGTGCGACGTGAAAAGATTGCACACCTCTGTGATAGAGTACAAATGTTTAAATGTATTCTAATTCATGAGAAATAATCTGTGTAACTGAGTACAGTCAAGTGTACTCACCATTCGAACAACTACTGCACCTTTTCTGAATGCAGAAAAGAGATTTCGTCGTCTCTTATGGACAAAGGAACATCAGACTTGGACAATTAATCAATAGGGGTGGGGTATATCATTTCCCCAAATGCTGTTATACATGTATAGACCCATTTTTTCATTTATCATTTATTTATAAAAAAATATATATATTAGTATCTACGTTATTTTTTTGTTCATTTTTATGAAGTAAAAACTCGGGAAGACTAGTCAATGATAATTTTAATTTGATGGTTAATTTCAATTTTAATTTTTAGTTTCAATTTCAATGGCATTTTCAATTCCAATTTCAATGATCATTTCACTTTTTTTCAAATGAACATTCATTTTTATTTTTATACTGATGAAACTTTTTTTATACCGATGTAATAAAATACTCGATTCTCAGAAAATTAATAAAGTAATTTCCAATATGAAACTTCAGATGTTTAAATGCATCAAAAGTAAAAAAATGCAACATTGAAGATTATTTACCGTGAACTAGTTACCGTGAAGATTAGTTACGGTGGATCGTAGAATATTTGATACTGAACCAAGATAACGAAATTCATAAGAATAATTCGGTAACAAAGATATTCCTATTTCCGATAACAAATATTTTCCAATATTATTTGCTCAAAAAATAATAATTTCTAATCACTCGACATTTACCCGTTAAGCTCGAAACGATGATTAAAAAAGAATTTCAGTCAAAAATATACTTGTGTATCATACAACGAACATTAGAAATAATAATTTCATCTCTACTACTGCGGTGAAAAAAAAGATACTCCTTTATACTTACTCAAAATCCCGAACCTCATAACCACAGCCATTCATTCGTGTTATTCCGTGATTGATTTTGTAAAAAAAATTATTCCGACAAAGAATAGTAAAGTTCAATCAAAACAATCGCTGATCTTACTTTCGCTGTAAGCTATTGTTAACATTGACCTATATTCTGTTGTGTGATCAATACTTTACTTATTCCTAAAACTTTCCGTTATTGGTTATTTTAATATATTTATCTTACGTCATTTATATTAGATAATCAATTATTTTAACTATATTTAAACTAGCGCGCTCGGCCCGCTTCGCGGCCCTCTCTTGCCGGGGGTTCAATTTTTTTTATATTATAAAAGCCCAAGTCACTCACTGCCTGCCTCACTGCCTCACTAATGCTG
>MQRK01242681.1:1312-11711 GCA_001938485.1 Girardia tigrina | reverse complement strand
TGAAAATTTGAGAAAATCATCTAAATATGAAGAAATCAAAATATCCCCTTGGTAGATACGAATTAAATAAGCTAGAAACGGAAATAGAAACAAATAGGAAAATTCATAATAAAAAATCATGCATTAAATATTACACATAATTATAAAAATCATTAATTTAAAATGCCACTTTGTCCATACAGTAGAAAAATTTGAAAAAAATAATATACAGAAAAATTAAAGATATACATTAAATAGAGTCGTGGGTTCAAAACATCTGTCTATATATCTGATTTATCATTCATGTTACTTATTTTTGATGCCTAAAAGTAACTTTCGGACAGGTTCGTAAAACTACATGTCTGTATAATATTATTAGTTGATTAATCATTTTTTGACATTTTATCAAGATAAATATAATAGAAAAGAAACTCGAGAAAGTATTGCCCTTCTTACAAAAGAAAGATACTCATATAATCAAATTGTGGTTCGATTGGAAATTAGTCTTGATGCTGCACAACGTGCTATTGTCCGTCACAAAACCACTGGTAATAATAGACCAAGAAGAACAGAATAGCAAGAAGAAGCACGGAGCCGAATCAGTTGAATAGTGTAGTTGCAGAACGATGTAAGTCGAATTTTTCATCGCAGGTTACAATTCGATCCAGAAACGGGTCTCTTTGATTACCCAAAAGCGGAGAAGTACACACATGATTTTCGTTTAATTCGTGCGGCACCCACTTGTCCAACTTTTTCACTTTCCCGATTTTCTTCAGATGGCAAACAACTGTTCAACATTGAGTTCTTGAGCGACTTCCCGTTAATTTTTATGCGGGTTGGCATTGATTAACTTATTGAAATGGTCAAAGTCAACGACTACCGTTTTCTTCATCTTCAAGGCTCTCGTTGCCACTACAAAACTTAGAAAACTAACGTTGTACTGTTTGTAAATTAGTGGTGTGTTGTTCAAATACATATATTCATATTCCGAGCCGTTTCTGTTACTTTTCGACCTAGTTTGAAATCGTAGAATAAAATTTTTCTCATTTCCTTCTTTTCTAACATTTCTAAAATAAAATAAATACACCTTAAATTGACAACAATAATATCATACTTGGTATCAAAATATAGAGTAAAGTTTAAACTTTAAAGTAAATTTAAATATGAATCTATTTATTAATGATTTTCTAAATATTTCAAACAATGAATATTAAATACATTAACCCGTTGAGTACCGAATTTTTTTGGAGATATGTTAATTTTATTGAAGTTTTAGGCGTAGCAAAGGTAATTCAGCATGAAAAAATTTTAAAGACTTAGAAATATTTATTACATAAGAGTTACAAAAATGAGTTTTTGGAGCTACAAACAAGTGTTTTCAATGAATATTGCAGTATTATTATATTTTACTGATTAGAATTGGTTTTTATCACTCATCTACATTAAAATGAAGCTTAGTGTTGTAAATTCGGAAACAATTTGGTACGCATAATGACACATTACAGTCAAGGCACATGAAATAACTTCGTTGTTGAATTTGTTTCGCACTACAAACAATACAATTTCTTTTACTTCGTTCTCTACTCTTTGGATCTTGTGGAACATTGTCGGGAAAGTGACGAGCACCTAATCTCAAAGGTATAGGAGCATTAGAAGGTCTACCAACTGTATTTATCTCTGAAGAGCCATATCGCTGAAGTATTTTATACCACTTCAAAGTTTTCCTAATTGAAGCAGAGAATGATATATGCATGTCAGTTTCATCAACAGCTCCCATTTTAAGCGAATATTCTATGACTAGAGCGGGCTTCATAATTTCTGTTCCGTTTATTCTATCAATTTTTCCACTGTTCAAGAAATTTGTACAGTCAATAACATGTAGACATCTCGTTTGTCTTTCCATTCCATTGCTAGAAGAGCTGAAGACGAAAACCATTGAACATCTCCTTTTCGTGATTTTCCAGTGAATTTTGGCAATCCTTTACGATTTTTTCTCGCTGTTCCACATGCTCCAGTTTTGTTTTGATGCAATAAATTGAATAGAGCTGGACTAGAAAAGTTAATAGTAATATTTAGAAAAAAACCGCCTTAAAAAATTCCTCTTCGTTCAAAAGTTATAAGCCGTAAACCCATATACTGGTCTCTGGTAGTCAACGGGTTAAAAAAACATTTCTTTTGTATCAACCTAATATAAGAATCTACTCATAAAATCTTAAATTGCAAAACAACTGTGTATTAGTAAGAGGAATATTTGGATTATTGATGTTTTGTGTTTGAGTGTTGTCTGTTGATTTGAGATTGTGTCTCTTCTAGTCAGATGGTTGATTAATATTTTAATTCTTATTACAGCGGAATACATTTATAACGAACTTGTTTATAACGAAATTCCATTTGTAACAAAATTTATTTTAGGTCACTGCCAAATCTTACTTAAATAAGCATAAATAAATTCCTTTATAATGAATTTGCCCATAACGAAAAATTTAGGTCCTTTACAGAGGAAACACTTTATAAGGAACTTTTTTATAACGAAATTTTTAAAATTAGGTTCAGACAAAGTTGTTGATGATTGGTAGATCAGTTAAAACTTGCTGTTTTAAAAATTTTGAGATCACTCGATTTCCAGTGCTAATAGAAAGGCATGGCTGACAGGAGACTAATGCGATCAATGGCTAACAACATTTGATCGTCGAATTGAAAAAGTAAGAAAAAAAATTTTACTAATCATTGATAATGCTAGCAGCTATCATCGTGTAGCCACAATTACGCTTAAAGAAATTAAGTTTGTCTTTCTTATCCCAAATGGTACAAGTTTGATTCGCCCTTGAGATCAAGGAATAATTCAGTCGTTCAAAATTCACTATTGTACTGCCAATTTTCGTCGCCTTCTTCATTTTGAAACAAAGCAGGACGTATCAAAATTCTCAATTAATCTAATAGATGCTGTCGTATGTGTAATTGTGCCTGGTTGAAAGTGACACCCGAAACAATCCAAGAATGTTTTCGTCACGCTGGCTTTATGAAAAAGAACTGTATTAAATCAACTATTCAAATAAATGAAAATATCGAGAATATCAATGTCTTTTCCTACATTCAATTTAACTTTAGCTAAAAATCTAGCATTTTATTCAGATTTTTCCAGAGAATTATTTGGCTATCGATTACAGAGCTACAGTCGAAGAAATTATAGCAGATGAAGATATCGTTCAAAGTTCATTAATTCGCGATAATAGTATTCCCTAAGATAATAGCGAAAGTGAAGAAGAACAATTACCACATCATCCGGTTTTGCTTACAGATAGTCTGTGTAGTATTTCAATAATGCTGTGAGGGATAATTTGGAATGTTGTAAGTTTGTTGTTTGTATGCTGTTTAGATTTGTGACTCTCCTACTCAGATGGGATTGATATGTTTATTGACTGATTATTTGAATCTAATGAAATTAATTTAATGATATTAATTTTAAGTACTAATTAATTAAAGTTTGATAATTATGAATTTTATTAATATTTTCAGTAAACGATTTTAACTTATTAAATTTAATAAATTTTAAAAAATTAATGTTTATTTAAAAAAATTACATAATGTCTTTTTATCCAATAAAATTATGAGAAATTAAAATGTAATATTAAAATTTTACATTCATTGTTTTTTAGATTTGAATATATAAACAAAAACTATATCAATCAAAGAAAGATGACCTCTGAAAATTGTTGTGAAGAATCTGTTTGTGTTGTCAATAAATGTTTGCATTCAAATTGTGATGTTGTTAATAATTGCAATCATTCTTTATTGAAAATGGGTTATCAACAACCAGTTTGGATGTTATTGAGCAACAGATGACTGGAAAAATAATGAACAACTAAAGGCAAACTTTGATAAACGATTTCATACACGAAGAAGGAGAGCAACTTTTAAAATGATATATTTCATCATGAAGAATATATCAGATATTTCTGGATCCCATCTAATGCGATTAATAAAAGCCATATTATTGAATTGCACTTTATAAAGATCTTCGCTAATTGTAATTTTACTTGAATTCTTATTTTTTGATCACATTTCGTATTCCGAGTAATAAAATTCATGAAATTTCTTTATAACAAAATCTGCCCATAAAGAAATGATTTTGAAGGTCCCTTGAATTTCGTTACAGAGAGATTCCACTGTATCTGGAACTTATTTATTCAAATTAAGAATTAATATTCTTATTTATTTTTAATCTATTATGATTGTAAATTTTAAATGAATTGATTAACTTTATTTTAAAATTATTTAATCAAATAATTATGTTTAAATGATGAAATGTAATTTTAATTTTAACTAATATGTAGGTTTAAGTTAATTCATTTTATGAGATGAAAATAATTAAACTTTGATTGATGCATATGAATGAAAGCACTATTAAGGATTGTCATAGAAATGATTCAAATTGTATTTGTAATAAATCTTGTAATATATATGTGAGTTATTTTAACAATTATAAATAAAATATAATATCAGATCTGGGTCAGTACACTCTAATTAAGTAAAAAAATATTTTTGTGGCTGCAACAATAATTTTAATTCTTAGTGTAATCACTTAAAAATCTGAAACATTAAAAATGACCTAATGTTTTGGTTTCACATGAACCAAACAATAATCATTTAAAAACATAATAATCGGTCAGGACGAGTGGATTGTATATTGTAACACTCAACTCAAAAGATCATGATAAAAGTCCAAAAGCAAATATCTACCATATAATTTATGTTATCACATGGATTAAAATTGAATTGTATACTTTTAACTTTGTCCGAAAATGAAGCAGTAGTTTAGGGCACCTTTAGTTTTTATTTTTTTTCGATACATAGAAAACCCTGAGGTTGGGAAAACCTTTACCTTAGACGGAAATGCAAAACGTTTCTGGAAGAATCTTTTGATGATAAAGATCAGAAATTTTACAAAGTTGAAATAATGATAGCGACTTTTTATGGAAGAAAGCGAAACATATATATCTGATTAAATTTACTCTTCGTTCAAAATATTTCTAAGTACTAAAAATTCATTCAGAACAATTAGTTTTACAGATGGATTATGCATAAATGAACACGTTTTAAATTGTAAAATATTCTTTGGGTGATCATTTTAGGTTTAATTAAGTTATAAAAGAAAAGTGAAGTCCTTCCTCAATTTATAGAAGAACCTCTTCTTAGCTATTAAATTTATCTTTTAAAAATACTCAATCAAAGACCGGAAGAACAAAAAGGATTTTGATGGGTATTGAAAGCCCATCTTAAAAGGATTAATGCTGATATTTAAATATTAAACAATTAACCTTCGGGTTATTGAATTTTTGAAAATCAAATTATATACACGCTTTATTTGGGCATGTTGGGTTCTTGATCAATATTATAATTCATTAACACCAAAAATTTATTAATAACATAATTAATAATTATTCAAACAATTTTTAGTTAACAATTTTTTTTAATAAAAAATTGTTTGTTGAGGAACTTTTTCGTTTTCTTTTGATACATGACGGTGATGGTTATCCCGTTGAAATTAATTGTCCTGAAAAATATTTTTTTACAAATGGCATGTTTCTCTTTATAAAAATAATTTGCCACTATTTTTTAATTATATGAATATTATTATCATTATTTTAGTGGATATATTCTGTCCTCCAATATTTGATGATCTTAATTTATGTTGGAACTTTACCAAAGGTGGATCAGAGACATTCCAAAACTGTCCAGATATAGAAGGCTTTAACAAAAACGGTTAGTTTATCTCATTCTAATCATACAAAATTGTTTTTTACTTTTATACTAATATAATAATAAAATATTATAACATTATTAAAATTATTTTAGAATATCATTTTTAATCAATAAACCGATTAAAAATGATATAAATGAACCCCGCATTTTAAAATATGTTTGAATATTTCATATTCCAAAGGTTTTAGTCAAATCAAACGTTCAATTTTCAAATGTGTAAATAATGCTTTTAATTTAAGAATAATTTCGCAATTATTTAAAATCCAAAATTTATTTTGTTATAAATCTCCAATCCTATTTGGATTGTGTTCGGATTTCATATATCAGTTTACATGTAATGGGTCCAATGCCAATACATTAGAGAGACATCTTGTAATCTTGTGTGATAAACCGAGAACATGGTCGTAATGGGATATAAGTAATATTGCAGAACACAGAAAAGTTTGCAAATTGAACGAAAATATTAACATAAATAATTTTAAAATTATGTGTGATCTGTTTAATAATTATTGGGAGAGAGTGCCTTAAGATTAATGTGTATGAGGAATATTTTGAATTTTGAAGTATTTTGAAAGTTACTCACAAACTTTACTGATTGCGTAACACATTATTCATCGATTACAAAATCAATTATTGTCTTTATAAGCAGATTAAAATCTATAATTTCATAATGATCTTGCCATAAAATTATTGCCCTAATATTTCAACATACATTTACCTTTATTTTTTATTCAAATACAGTCAAATCCTAAACTTTAGGTATCTTATCAAAACCATCATGTTCTGGTTGTCTTTCTAGGTATTGACTTCTTTTGATGTCAACTGTCATGCTCATATTGTTAATGCTTGACAATGGTTCCTCTTCAATTTTGTGCGTTGATTCGAGATGTCTGATGAGCCATCCTTTGATTTTATATTTCTTCCGGCATAGAGGGCAATTGAATCCTTCTGACTCTTCTTCTTGAAGGACTCTTGGTGGATAATATCAAATTAAAATTATATATATATATATATATATATATATATATATTAAAAGTAATATTAAATTTATTGATATTTATAAAAGTTATTTATGGCTTTGTGTGTTTAAATGTTGTGAATAAAAAATAAAAAGGTTGTAAATAATATATGAAAAATAAAGAAACCATTGGAAAGGACTTGTCAATTGGATTTTTTTCATATTTACTATTGGAAAATTAATTGTTGATTATAATTGTCTGATTGTTATTTGATTATTGTGAGGAATATTTTAAATTGTTTGAATGTGTAAATGTATGGATGCTGTATTTTGATTTAAGTATGTTGAATTTAGAATGGTGATTCTCCCACCCAGATGGAAATTGGTATTTTTTATTAAGTTTAAAGTGATTGACTATTCGAACATAATTAAAATAATCATTTTATAAGTTCATATCCTTAATTTTAGAATTAAAATTAAGTTAAATAATTTTTAGTAAAATTTAAATTAAATGCATTTTTAATAATTTGATGACATTTTTATTAATTTGGGATTTATTGAAAAATGGCAAAATTAATATTTTTAATTAATATTTATTTTTAGAGGTTAAATATTTTAAAAAATAATTTAGAAAAATTGTTCGAATAATCATGATTATAAACAGAAATAAGAAAACCAATTAGAACGATGGCAAACGATGAAAGACCTTCTGAGAGTCATAATGACTGTAAATGTAATTGCAATAAAGATTTAAACGAGACTTGTTTAAATGTTCTTAATAATTATCATTGATATTCGATTATTCAAATCAAAATCAAACAGATAATAGAACTCGGACCCGCGTTGACAATCAGCGAGAAATTCCACAAATTACTTATGGAACATTTATCGTCGATGTATAATCTAGCAACAAGACGATAAAATTTTCTACTTGGTCTGTGATGTTGTTTCTCGTGTCAATTCAATTCCTTCTGCTCCGTGAATTTCCTGAAACAATTTGTATATATAAACTTCTAAGTCTATATATATATATAGTATAATACAATCAATTTTCGCTTGCTGCGGATCATTAGTTTAGCACATTTCAGGATAGGCTTCATAGTCCATAGTTTGCCGTAAATTTTTCTCTTTCTCTTATATCTACCTCACAAGACCCGTGAGAAGATATTCTTGAAGATATATTCTTGAACTCGTCCAACCACTCAATTCCTGGCAAATACTCACATTAACGGTAATTACACTCAGACTAGTATAAAACATCTGAAATGATTATTGTATTTCATTAACCATTATAAATCTCATTTAGCTCATACGTGTTGTAAACGGCAAAGGATTTGTTGTTAATTATTTTTAAGACAAGGGTATTCAACATAAGCAACGAACTTGCACCAATGGTCATCAAATGCATTTTCACTTTCTGATTGTGAAAGTATCTGTATCGTTTTTGACATGCCTCAGAAAATTTTTTTTCTTGCATACTGGACATTGCATGTATGAATCTTCTAGAATGATCTGATTAATAAATATTTTGGATAATAATTATGGTGGGGGAAATGTTTAATGGGTGGTAGGAAATGAATTAGTGTCAGCATTCTTATTGGTTTCGCGTTGCGCATCCAATCAATAATTTTAGTTCTCAAGAGGACTTTTTTCGTTCTCTTTCTTTGGCATACGGTCGAATTCTTGTTTTTCTGCGAATGGAATTCTGTACTGATGATGACGAACATGAATTCGTGAAAATCCGGGAATATTCCCGAGAATTATTAATTAATTTTTTATTATCCGTATCATTTACAATGGAATTAGTAAAGTTTAAATACTTTTGCCAGTCTTTTGGTGATATAAAACTGATTGATAATTTCTCATTATAAGATTTATTATTGATAATTCGCGCTTTATCAACTTCTTTGAAGATCGATTCAAAATTATCCAATTTAACGGATTCGTTATTCATTAATTCTGTTTCGAATAATTTCATTTGAATTCAACACAATCGAAAACGTAAAACTTTTTATTTAAAAAAATGTGCGGTGATTCTGCTATTATGCAAACAACAAACTTTTTACATTATATATATATATATATATATATATATATATATATATTTACATTTTTTTCTTCATACTAAAAAATTGTGTTTTCTTGGAAGTATTTACACTAGAAATTTAAATTTTGATTTTACTTAAATTTTTAACTTAAATAAAATTTCTAATTAATTACTTTATTTAATTTATTTTTAAAAACATGTTTCTTTAATTAATTCTGTAAATTATTTCAACCACTTATATTTAAGTTGTATACATAAATGAATGTTATTTTAATTAAAATTATTTGTTTATAGATTCGATCTTCATTAAATAGAGTTTTTAAAATCGTTTATTATTAAGTTGATGTATAAGTTTCCTACCTTTGATAAAAAAGCGATACATTTCTTTAATTGTCCCCAAAATCCGCGTGTTTATTTTTTATTATTCTGTAAATGGATACCAAAAAAATCATATACACCACTGTATATTATTTATGTTTAATCTTGGAAAAAGGCGTCGCAAGCGATAGGCGAAATTTACCAAGTATATGTTACAGGTTCTTTTGATATTACAACGATCAAAGAATGGTACGACAAGTTCAAAAAGGGCGAATTCAACCTGAAGGACCAGCTACAAAGTGGTAGACCGAAAGAAATTGAGGACGAAGAGCTTCTGGTTCTCTTAGAAGTGGATGATAGACAGTCAACCCGTCAACTGATCAAATGCGTCAACGTTAACCAGTCGACAGTCCTATGGCGTCTGAAAGCTCTAGAAAAGGTGTAGAAAGCATCAATATGGGCCCCACATGTTTCGTCGACGTCAAAAATATTATTTTAGCGCTTGGATGGGAGGTTCTACAGTATCCGCCCTATTCACCGGATTTGACTCCAATAGACTTTCATATATTTCGGTCTCTCCAACATTTCAAAACATGCAATGAAGTCAAGAAATGCATAGATGACTTAATTGATTTAAAAGATGAAATATGGCAAAAGGCCATAGATGCTAATGGTGAATACTTTGACGATTAATCGTACGCCACTTTGTTTTAAAAAAATAAATAGCTTTAATTAAAAATGGTCGGAAATTTTTGCATCACCTTAATAATTTTATCAACGTTTTAATGAAAATAAATCTGAAAAACTTTTTAATATATCGTTAGAGAATATTTGAGATTACAATCACTCCAACTTGAATTTTGACTATTTCTGTTTTTGAACCAAATAAATATATTATTTTTATGTTTTGAACTAATAACATTTACAAATCAATTTTATCTTGTTAATCAATTAAAGCAAAATTTACCAAACACAATTGTTCGAGTGTAATCAGTAAGGACATTATTAAGTTAGGGGTTTTTAGATAAGAATCTGTAGGAAGGGGCGACCGTTTGCAAGATAACTTAAGGAAATTATAACTGTTGATTTAACGATTGCTTCTGGAAAAAAAAAATTTAAATTACACTTGCTGAGATGTTCAACTTCCAAATGAATAAAAACATTTAACAAATACTTTATTTAAGTTTACATAAACATTAATATATATTAGGTTGTTCGAAAAATAATGACGGTTTTTGAGCTTTATACTTTGTTTATCTACTTTGATATGTATATAAGTTTAAATGCATTAGTGTTAGATATTATTTGAAATCTTATGCCTAGCTGTATATTCC
>MQRK01242678.1:5298-19244 GCA_001938485.1 Girardia tigrina | reverse complement strand
ATATATATATGAAAATATAAAATATATATTTTTTTCATATATATATGAAAACATATTTTATATTTGAAATAAAATCTAATAAACTTTTAATAAAAGTTAGTTTAGGAGAAGCTTTTCAAAATAAAAATTTCATCCGTAAATTTCGAAAGAAAAGATGAATCGGCATAAGAATACTTTTCAAAAGTAAAGAAACTTACTGCAAAATTAGCGAAACATAAATGGTCAGAAGAAATTGAAAAGAACCTTCTAATCCACGGGTCGAAGTACAGAGACGTGAAGAAAGAGATCAAGTTCAGAGAGGTAAAAGAAATAAATGAAGTAAAGAATGTCATCAAGAAAGTTGACGAAGTCCGAGAAACCTAAAGGCCAGTACATGCGATGCGATCAATATACAAAGACGTGGTGAAAAGAGGACCAGCGATAGGAGACTTGACGAATAAAGGAGACACTTTTGTTGAGGGAATATTCTAAAATGTATAATAACGTATTTAATTATATTTTAATAATTGTTTAAATTTGAAAAAATAAAGAAACCATAAATCGAAAGTGTTTATGTTTTTAATTCTAAAATTATATATTTTATATAAATAAACAAGATATTGAAGAAATTTAAATAAATAAAGGAACAGGAAAAGGGTAAATATTTAAAAAAAATTAATTGTTACGGCCGACATTTTGACCTCACGTTCGACCTCTTCCGTCCATTGCATCACCCCGTGAACACAAAATTATTCTGAAGTTTGGGAATAGTGAAGCTCGACTATTCCCGGTTACGTTTAAGTGTCTTCCATGCGTCAAGGAGGCGGTGAAGTCCGGAGGAATCTGTGGGTTTCCGAGAGTGGACATAAACCCCGAAGTGGGCAGAGATCGTTGGCGAGACCCTTAGAGAACCTTTTGAAAATCTTCTAAAAACAAAATAGCAATCAACAAACTTAATTAGCTTAATTAAAAAATTACCAAACGATTCAGAATGAATCATGTAATTTTATTTTTTTAGATGTGTATTGTTGATATTTTATGTTTGATTTTTCTGTATTTTTTTGATTTTTTTTATTTCGTTTCTGTTATTAATCAATGACAATTTTCAAATGATAATACAATATCCGGCAAATTCAATTTAATTAGAAAATGTCTTTTCTAATTATCTTACATAAATCGTCATGGAAAATTGAAAATTGAATTGAAATCGATGGCAGAAATCAATACAATTAAAAAATTAAATCGCAATTATAAAGCGACATATCAGCATTGCAATAATTGAATCGCCTGAAATATCCGGATCTCGGTTCTAATATTCATATACGAATATTCGACATTCCTGAATCGCCTGAAATATCCGGATCTCGGTTCTAATATTCATATACAAATATTCGACGTTCCTCAATCATCAATTAACCGGTATACAATAGAAAGAAATTGTTGTCTCACTATATTATCAGATATTTTTAAGAAGCAATTTTAAGTAACATTATTTTATTCATTACTCCCACGGACCTCATTTCGTTTTACTGTGATCTATTTTAATTACTTTTTTTGTCCTTACGTTTGTCGTTGAATAATTAAGAGTTTTGATTATTTTATCTTTTTATTCATTTCATTTTTTTTGTAAAAGCAATTTCAAGTTCACAATAACTGAACTTTAGGTTGCTTTTACAGATTCAGAATGAATCATGGAAATTGCTGTCTGAGAAAACAGCGAGAGACAGTCGTCGCATCCTTCGTTCGTCAGGCCTTAACGAAAAATAAACATCCACAGATTAACCATCTGTCAAAATAGAAGTTGTAACTAGAATAGTTAATAAACATAAATCACCAGAAAACCCTCCCGTATCTTGTCTAGAGGTGGGCACGTTTCGTGTTTAAACGACCGTTTAAACGTTTTTGATTTTTAAGACGTTTAAACGTTTAGCGATTTATAAACGAGCGTATAGTTCTTAAGTTCGTATTTCAAACTCACAATATGGGTTATACTTTTTTGAAACTTTTATCATGCTACATAAGGCCTATTTATTTGTAAAGAACACATTGTCCGAATCTATTGAGCTTTTTCTAGGGACTATAAATACAAAATATTAAAAGAGGCATTAATATCATATTTGAGAATTGCATCAAAATTTCCAGTAAACTTTTTTGTTAGACGTAAAATTATTTAAATTATATGTTGGTTTTCTAAATTTTTTTCGAGTAAAAAAGTTTTAAAAACGAAATGTATTGTATTGAAGAAAAGGTATTGGTTTTTGATGAAGCTTATAATTAAAATTTTAAACGTTTAATTTCCTAAACGAAGACCGTTTAAACGTTTAGAAAATTTTAAAACGTACCTACATCTACCAATGCTGTTAGAGATCGTTTAAACGTTTTTAAAACGTTTTTTACACTAAACGAAGACCGTTTAAACGTTTAGAAAATTTTAAAACGCGCCCACGTCTAATCTTGTCTCTGACAAACAACTGCCGAGAATGACTTGGAAGCAGCGAATTACCAGCGAAGATCTAAACGAGAAATAATAAATCGGCAGATAAGATAAACATCCATTGCCAGATCGAATTACCATTTCCGCGAACCAAGGATGTCGAGATAAATTAACCAGTAAAATAAGGTAGCTGCACACCCTTTTCTCCTGGCAGCGATAAACAATAAGTAAATCATTAGCTAATTAACATAGACAGGATGTCATACAACCGATGGTTTTGATTAGCACAAATCGTTTTCGATAAACATCGACCACCCATTATACACCAACATGTAGGTATACAAGTGTTGAGTATTGGTACAATAATATTAATTAAAATAATTTAGAAGTAATAAAAGTATTTTAAAAAAAGTTTTTGTTTTAATTAATATAAGTTAAATAGAAATATTTATTTATTTACTAGATATTAAATATAAATTGTATATAAATAATGGAATTAGAATTTAATAAAAAAATAAATAATAGAAATAAAAAAGAAGAATGTTTTGTGAAGGGAAGAAAACAATATATTTAGAAAGATAAATAAAGATAGATTATATTGAAAAGAAGGGTATAAAAGAGAAAGAAAGTTATAAGAAAGTTGCCAAAAATTTATATTAAGTTAATCTTAATTATATTTTGAAAGAGAGATAATTTTGATCAAGAAAGAAAGAGTTAATTAATTAAAAGTGCAAAAGGAAACGCCCATTAATTATATTAATAAAAGAAAAGTTGGGCTGAGCAGCTGTTTTTATTTCTTAGAAAGAGAGCACTTAAAAAGAGTTGAAGTTAAACAGTTGCTGTTAGAAAGTAAAAAACAGCTGATTTCGATTTTGAAAGTTGGAACGAAGATTGGAGAAGCAGCTGTCGGGTGATATAAATTAAAAGACTTAGAAAGCAAAGTAGAACAAAAACTCCAGATGTGGAAGGAAAACATATAATTATATATTTCTTTAATCACATATTTTTATATACCTTTTAAGTAAAATATTTGTGGATAAAAGACGCATCTTTTTCCACTCTACCTAAAATCTAAATTATTAAATAGATTAAGCTCTTTTCAAATCAAATTGTAATTTTGTATAAAAGATAAATACATATTTTGTTAAATAATTCTTATTTTTTTTCATTTTCTATTAAAGCTCTTTAAATCACCTATTACCCTAACACAAGAACGATCGAGGAGCGCGGCATATTTACGAACCAATCTTAGTATAAATAGCGAATTCGTTTCGTACACAAAACACACTTCACACACATTTATAATTAACGTTTGTTATACACGATTTTAATAAAAGTTTTTCATTTTTGGAACGGAGCGATGTTTGTAATTCTACATCAAATTTGGTTTTTAATCGCGAAATTTCGAAGATAATTTTAATTTGGGAACGCTAAGTCTGATTGTGAAAATTATTAATTTTGGAACGAGCCTGCTATTTACAATAATTTATTGGAAGGTATAATCATTATTATTAACGTTTGTTGATTATTATTATTTTTATTTTATAAAACTTTGTTTTGCTCTAATTGTCATATTTTAGTAATGTTTAATTTATCTATTATGCTGATTATTTGATTGACACTGAATATAATATTCTTACTCAGTTTGCTTTTCTTATTTGATATTTTATTGGAATTAATAGTTGAATAATACGGATTATATTTTTTTTCTTTGTCGATTGGATTTAGATCTGCGAATTCTATTTCGAATTACTTATTTAATAAAACTTTTAATCACCCATTGAGACAATTGTTAGTCCCATTATTTCGAGCCCCAGTATCGGTCACGGCCTTTAATGGTCATAGAGAATTTGCTTTTTGGAGGCATGATAAAGAGAGAGAACCCTCTAAGAGACAGAAAACTTGGTTCAAAGAGACGCAGGCGGTGCGAGCGAGGAAGTTGTGTTGATAGTGGACAGGATCGCGATGTAATAGGCGATGTAGTCCATGTACATATTATATATAAAGATTGATTTGCTAGTAGTAATGTGATGCTGAAATTGTAGATATTGTCTGATGTTATTCGAGTCTATAAATTTTTGGGATTAAATTATGAGGAATCGAACGTGAGGAGAATTCCTCGATAATTTGACTAATTGGACTGAGATCGATTCTAGAGGGTTCGGGGTGGCGAGTGTCGTCACCGGTACGGCGATGAATTGGATTATTGAGAATTCACGAATTACTTGTATTTATTCAATCGAAGTTGTTTTATAAACGACGTGTTTAATCATTACTCATTCAAAAGAGAAAACTATAACCATGAAATTATTATAAAATTATTTAAATTATAACTATGAAATTATTATAAAATTAATTATGTGAAATTATTATAAAACTATACTCGTTCAAAAGGAAACTATAACTGTGATAATCGAATTCAATAGTTATTTAATTTAATTTAATGAGAAGCTTGAAACCCAGAGGAATTCGTGAGATATAAAAGCGATGGCAATTAATCGAGATGGGTTTGAGTTTATACCCACTTAAAACCTTTTGGGGTCGGAGTTTTGTAAACCTCAGAGTAAAATGATAATGATTTGAATTTTATTTCTTGACACAAATATGACTTGAACTAAAATAAACAAATAACAGGAAACCATACTGCTAACTAATCTTCTATTGTTGAGACGGACATATTCAATATAATCTTGTCATGACAAATATATTCAATATAATCTTATTGTCACGACCCCATTGAGTGAAAGCATTTTTGATAGCTCAAGAGCCCCCAGTGATTGTTAAGGGTCAATCACAACCCACTCTAATTTTGCACAGATTTTAACTTTGCTGTGTGTTAGTTTCGGACGCCTCTCCTTACTTGACATCTTACTAGCAGTGCCAAGCTCAGAGGGCCTTCGGGTTCTGTTCAAAGTAGGATAGGCTATGGGCTCCCTACCTAGTTTAGTATCAATAGGGGGATGATTTTAAGTTGTGAGGTGTGTATCTCTGTGAGTGCGCCTCTTATACATGTTTTCTGTATTGTTCTATAGTTTGTTGTAACTTGCGGCACTGTTATGTAAATGCTTGAAACTTGTGGAACTGTTGTTTCTCGTATGTATCGCCCGCCCTGATACCGTTGGTGCACCTGTCTAGAATTAGGACTTATGAAATTTTATGTCCTCGTTGTTAATTCATTATCTGTTTACATGTCAGTTTATCATTTGTATCGTATCGTTTATATTATACCTTATGCCCTACAGTTTACATCGTATATCTCATTAAGCGTCTGCATCGGGTATCGAACAATATACCAATATTAAGTCTCATTATTTGGCTTTATTATGCCTTCATGGGTTCGTCTAGAAGCGTGAAAACACTATTATCTTATATCATTATATCATTATATATATATATATATATATATATATATCGACTTATTTCATATTAATTTATTTCATAAATTTATTTACATCCATTTATCAATTTATCAATCAGTTTCATTTATTTTGTATCAACAGCAAGTTTAGTCATGTGTATGTTTAACAATAAGACCATCTATACATTAATATTTATATTCATCAATCACATCTGTGTTCAACGGAATTTTGTCAGTTCACTGCACCATGTCGCTCTCTCACCTTATCGATAATCAGTAATCATCGGAACTTTATCGTATTCTAGGATGGGACTTTCGGGGTCTCTCTCACCTGAACTATTCATCTTATGATCGCCTCGGGGCATTTCTAATGAGAACGGCGGCAACGACGACTAACTTAACTCTCTCCCTAAACTGTCAAGGTAGAATGAAAATTAAAGGTTAGTTATAATTAATTATTAAGAAAACAATATTTATAATATACATATATTCAGATTAATTAAAGATTAACAAAATATAAATCAGCAAATCTAATTACAATATATTTGGGTATCCGGAGGATTATTTCTTGGAAATCGATTTCTCGTATATCTCGTCGCTCGTTTGATCGTTCTTGTAGTAGTCCTCGGCGTCTGTGTCAAAAATCGTCTCGAATTTACTGGATTATTCCTGGTGATTTGTTTTTTGGTCGCGCTGCAAGTATTTGCAAAATGTTTGTGTGTTGCTCGATATTCTCGGCCGAGCCTGCATACCTACGCGTTGTCCTGTTTGTCGGTATGTTCTGTCGCAGAACAGTCATTGATTGGTTTATGATGTTCATTCATTTCAGGCTTGGTAGATGTCAAGACGAGACAACGCCCGCGACAGGATGACGGATGTTATCTATGTAATCGCTTTTGTTTACACAGATTTCCAATTACTGCAGAGCTAAGAATATCATGTTGCATCAGGGTTCATTATGTTAAATTAGGTTTGCACTGAATCACGCCAATGGATGCTGATTATCCGGTCACAGAAGTGGGGTATAGCATGATTGCAATCATCATGGTTACTCGGCGCTTGCATTGCTAGCAGTTGTTTATCAGTATTTGCTCGCATCTGTTTATGTCGGCTGCTGTTAGTTTCTTATGATATCTATTTATGCATGTACTACTGGAGGGGTTTTGAATTATTTATCGTTATCTGATTTATTCCACTAGATGATTTATTAACGGTTCGGGTTGTCGTCTGTCTGGCCTACGCGTTCAGTCGTTGTATGCTGCGGCTCTCTGTGAAGTCGGGTTCTGCAAGTTGCCTATTGTTCGATTGGCATTTCTAATAATTGTTTATTCAGGATGACTCGAACCACGTGTAATGCGTCTCCGCAGATGTTCTGAAATCACAAAGAATCACCTTGATTCTTGTTTCATCTGTCCTTTTACGTAATTAATTTTGTTGATTAATTAAGAATATTTTAAAACTTTTTTTATGTTATAGGGTTTCTGAGGTTCTCACAAAGATTCTGTCGATTTCCAAGGCTCACGGGGAAGACCGACAAGGGTTTGAACCTTCAACTCTATCCAACGTGACAACTTGGATCCTTTTGGCTCCTTTGGCCATAAGTCATATTGGGTGGGGTTCATTTAAACTTACTGGAAATAGTCTAGTTCGACTATTTCCTTTAAAATGCGAGACTTTGGTTGTGATTATGTGGTTAAATAACATTTTCGCATCGTAACACATTAGAGTAAGTTTTCATAAGCATGAACCAGATTATATAAATTATATATATAGTAGTAGTAATATACATAATATAAATAAAATAAATAATAAAGTTGATATTAATAATATAAATACTAAAATTAAAAAAAATAATCAAAAGAACTAAGTGAACCAAAAGCCCATCAGGAACCAGAAGTAAGTTCGAAAGTCGTGAAATTCATAAAAAGGAAACATTTGGGAATAGAGAATTGCTGATAATTAATAATTGTGAAAATGTTCCAATTACATACGATAAATTACAAAGCCGACCGAGTATAAAAGGTCGAATGGAAAACATAGAAATTGAATGTCTACTGGATACAGGTGCAGCGTCAAACGTTATGACGGAAGGAATACTAAAAAAATTAAATACAATAAGGATGGAACAGACAAACCAGAGATTAAACGCAGCAAATGGACTACAAATGGATGTCAGAGGAGAAATAGAAACGATAGTAAAGATTTGGAATAAAGACCAGAAAATAAGATTCGTAATAGTAAAAAATTTGAGACCAGATGTGATTGGAGGAATATCATTAATGAAAGAGTTCGGAATAAAATTGTAATGAAAAGAGCAGAACTATCAGGAAACAGAGAAAGCTAACATATGTGAAATTGAAGGTAAATTTGGAAAAGAAATCACCGTCGAAGACCGAGTTAAAGAAGTATTAAAAATGAGAGACATAAAGAACGATAAAACACTAGAGAAAATAATTTACAAATATGGATGAGTATTTATGGCAAACAATTGGGATATAGGCATACAAACTTCCTACAACACCGAATAGAGACAAGAGGAGACCATCAACATAAAGCCAAGAAGACAGCCTGTACATCTGGAGGACAAACTTGAAGAAGCTATAAAAAACTTGGAGATCAACGGAATAATAAAACCATATAATTCACAATGGAACAAACCAATAATATGTGTGTGGAAAAAAGACAAGAAACGAAATTAGATTGTGTTTGGATTTCAGACAGTTAAATCTAATAACTAAGCGTCAAGCATTTCCCATGCCAATATAGCTGAAATGATGGATAGACTACACGGCACCAAATATTTTAGTACAATAGACTTAGAGAATGCGTAATCATGTAGAATTGGACAAAGAATCACAGGAAAAAACGGCGTTCTCCACCAAGGCAGGGCCATTTTGTTTTAAACTGAGGCCTTTTGTTATAGCCGCAGCAGCAGGAAAATTCCAAGAACTAATGAAGAAAGTATTAAAGCCAATAAAGAAGGGGGCATCAGTTTATTTGGATGACATACTAATAACAACAAGTACAAAGGAAGAACATTATAAGGTGATAAGAGATGTATTAGGGAGGATCCAACAAACAGGACTAAGAATAAAACCAGCGAAATGTAAGATGTTACTACCGGAAGTAAAATTTTTAGGATGCATAATAAACGACAAAGGAATACATACACACCCAGAAAAGATTGCAGCGATAGAAAATTTCCAAAGCTATTAAAAATTTGAGAAGTTTTTTGGGAATTTGCAAATATTATTGAATGTTTATAAAGGGATATGCAAAGAAAGATAAAATATGGGTAGGAATGTATGGTTTGAATAAAGAAAAGTTAATTTGGACGGATGCATGCGAAATACCGTTTAAGCCATGAAGGAAGCATTGATAACAACACCAATACTGAGTTTCCTAGATTTGAAAAAAAACAATCTATTCAGGACACAGATGCCAACTTTGACAACATAGAGACAGTTATATCACAGATATGTGATTCAGGCAGAGAACAAGTAATAGCATAGAATCACATTCAATATCAGCACACGAAAAAGGATATTGCATAACAAGGAAAGAACTTTTGGCAATTTTTTACTTCTGCCAACATTTCAATCATTATTTGTACGGGGAAAAAATTAAAATGAGAACGAACCATGAAGCTATAACGTTTATGTTTCATATAAAGAAACCATTGACGGCTCAATTCCAAACATGGATGAATTACTTAAGTAGTTTGATATCAAAATAGAATATAGGAATGGAGTGCTGTACGGCACGCAGATATGCTATTAAGAAAGAATTGTGACACATGTAAAAAATGTCAAATGGAACACGAAGAAGCGAAAAAAGGTAAAAACAAAACGAGATTATTAGCAGTGACCACGAGAAGTCAACGCAGAGCGGGTATAAAAGAATGGATACCGAAAGAAAAAAGGAGCGATCTCATCATACAAACACATTGATTATTGAGTTGCGGGAGCAGAAAAAGTATTCGAATATCTGAGGGACAAGTTTGACTAAGAAGAAGAAAAGAAAACGGTAAAAGATGTGGTAGGAGCATGCATGGAGTGTCAGCGAACAAAGACAATAACCACAAAGACAAAGGAAGAAAACATAAAAATAACAACGTCAGAAATATTTAAGAAAGTTTATATAGATGTCTGCGGACCATGGAATGAGACAGTAAAAAAGAAAGATATATCTTGGGAATAATAGATCACTTCAGTAAATACACGAGTTTGACAGCAATTAAAAGACAAGATGAAACAACAATAGTACAAATGATATTACAAAGATGGATACTGAAATTTTTAGCACCAAAAGAGATCCATGTAGACTGCGGGAAGTGTTTCGAAGCGAAAAAAGTAAAAGAAATGTGGGAGGCAAAAGGTCAAAGCAGGACATTTTTGCACAGGTTGTTTTGGCGCGAGGTCGTTTTGGCGCTGTCAATTGTTCCCACCCTAATCCATTTTTTGCGGTTATAAAAAATCTGTTTTTTTACTGATGGATACTCAAAAAATCATTTTACTCAAACATTTTTTATTAAATCAAAAGTACGTGTTTATTAGTCCATCAAAAAATTATGCGCGATTACTCTAAGGTACTCGATGATGTTTCGTTCTCTGTAAGTCCCAACAATTGCTCTGATCCTGGCATTTGCAGCGACGTATTTTCTGCGCTTTACAGGTGGCTGATCTTTTTGAACACCTCGAATGCCGTCTATAAATTTCCAAATGTTTGGATGATCCACCTCGATTTCGGCTTGCAATCTTCGATGTGCTGTTTCCACATAGTTCTTGGTTCGATCTTCTCCATTTACTGTTCTCTCGTAAACAGATCACATACGAGAAGGAAATAATGCACGAAGTAGAGTCTGGTTACGATTTTGACGTCCAATGATGACCTGCTCAAACCAATATATTATAGGTGTGAGGTCCTCCATACTTTCGTTTTAGAGTGTCTCCAAAGCACCATCAAGGTCTTCGATTGGAATAAAGGAGAGAGTGACTATCATTCTGGTAGACAAAGCAAATTCAGGATCGATGTTATATCGGCTAAACAGACCATCGTCTGCTAGCTTCTTCCGCATGTTCTTCGTCAAATGAAAGAGGCATCCATGGATTGCACAATTAGGAAACACAGTCCGAATAGCTCCAATTGCGGCCTGTTCAAAGTCGATAGAAATTGAAGACGGGTTGAAATATGACTACAATTCTTTTATGGCTTCAAACAATCGTCGGTATGTTCTTCTTTCTTTGTTCGGTAGCAGAGCATATAAAACCGGTAGCACAAATCCTCTTCTGTTTGCTATGATTACATATATCTGTGCAAAAAGAGCAGGAGCTAGGCTAAATGTTCCATCCACCTACAATCTGTCCATTTGATTACTCCAATCACCATTCGACTGTCGGCAAAAGAGAAAAATGCGATCTTCATCTTGTTCTCCGGAATCCCATAAAAGAAATTCTTCCATCTGATCTGGTGCGACTTCGTAAATTCTGTATGCATCCGGAATGATAATTGAAGATCGATCGACCGGTTGTGGAGGAGCTGCTTGATTTTGTTTTCTAACACACTGAATAACCTTGCGAATGGCGTCTTTCTTTGACATCTTCGCTTGAACGGCAGTCAAGGTTCCTTGGAGAGCCCTGTTGAGGATAACTGATGGAATTTCAGTTGTATCTATTGCCGTACTTTTGATTCCAGTCATTATCATGGCAGTTCGAAGTTGTGCTGCATCACTTCCGTGACTATGCTGGTTCATCTGCTTCAGAACACGATCATTATTGACAGTCGTGTGTAAACAGGCCTTGCATTCGTTCTTCAGTTCACATCACCAAAACTTCTTGGAATGGTCTGAGCTAAACTTATTAAAAACACAAAGGTATCCTCCGTGGGTAAATTTTTTTTCCACGCTTCGACTGAAGACTTTCCCTTTGCTTTATAAAAAAATATTTTAGGGAATATATACGGAATTATATAAGGAAATATATACAGAAATATTGAATTTTATTGAATTTTATTGGAGATTTTAAATATACCTATGGTCTGTCAATAATGAAATTTTAATTACATATTTTTAATTAAAATGGCAACAATTGATACGGCACCAAAATGGTCGCGCCAAAACCACTTCGTGCCAAAACGGCTTCGCACCAAAACGACCTGCACCAAAACGGCGGTGCCAAAATGTCACGTACCGGCAAAATGTATCAAATTAATTTTCTCCAGCCCATACCACCATAATACAAATGGTATAATTGAAAGGCAGTTTCGGACGATATGAAAATTCATACAGACAAGTTTAAAAGACAGAAATGCCATTAGGTTGGTAGACATATTACCGGATGTGGAATTTGCTATAACTGCAACAAAACAAAAGACGATAGGTTGCAGTCCAACAGAAATTGTATTTAGGAAGAAAATAGACAGACAACAGTGGTATGATAACAGCAAAATAATCGTTAAACGATTAAGATTTTAATAAACGATTAAAATAGGTTCAAGTACTGAAGAATATGAAGAAATTATTTATAAACCCAATAAAAATGTTGATGAATTGCACGAACATAAGAATCGATGAGCTTTTTGTCTATTATTGCTATTGGATATTGTTGCCAAAGATTGTAATTGATTAAAAATAATTTGAAATTTTCAAAAAATATCCTTGTGAGAAAAATATTTTGAATGTTTGAATGTCGTATGTTGATTTGGAATTGTGTCTCTCATACCCAGATGGCTGATTAGTATTTTAATTCTTATCGTCTAAAAATATGTAATATTTAAATTTATTTCTAATTTAAAATAATTGTAAAATTTTAAATAAGTTGATTAATTTTATTTACAATTTTTAAATAAATAAATTGAATTAATATTTTTTAAATACTTAGTAATCATTCTAATTTTATCCAATAACTTTTAAGTGTAAATTTAAAGATTAAAGTCATTAATTAATAGACTGATGCAAACTTACGAAAGCTTTGACAAAGATTATCCTGAGGACAAACAAACTTGTTTTAATAATAACAATGTTAAAAGTCATATTGGTGTTCTTAATAATTTTAAAATAATTTTGTTTTCATTCTTGTTTTAAATCTCATATATCTTTACAAAAATCTGCCCAATACCCAACACGAATTATATTTACCATTCAATTCTGACACCAGTAAATGGTTCGCATCATATCCGATTAGGGTGATCTGACTCTGAATTTATCAGTGAACAAAATCAGATGCTTTCTGAATTCCTCATTAACTACTTTCTGTAAACATTCATTTAGCTCTTACCTAGAGAAAAAATTATATATTGATATTGTTGGGATTCCAAAATATTATTTAAATTTTTTAATCAAAAAAATCTTGTAAAAAAATAATTGAAAATAATTCTCATTTAAAAAAAATCAATATTTTTCGATTTACATTATTTTAATAAAATTTGTAGAATAATTATAAACAATTTGAGATTTGTTTTAGCTATTCAATTTTCAAGGTTAGAAAAAACAAGTATATAAACAACAACGAATTCAGTCATAATCACACCACTAATTTCCTACAACAAACTTTGAAAGAAGATTCCGTGTAGAGTAAATTTATTTAAATTCTTTCCTTTTTATTTTTTTATCCTGAAGTTGAAGTTGAACTCAGTATCCTGTATAAGAGAATAAGAGTTCATTTGACTTTGGGAGTCTAACGGTTATCGTTCGTTTAGAAGATTTATAGTTTCGATATTAATAAACTGTGATCTGATAAACTCGCATCGATTATCCGTTTGTAAACACGTTTATTGATACTATTGATTTGAACAATATAAAGCTGTGTGCCATTTTGTGTTATTGAAAAATAAAGTTTTGTAAAAGAATTTGCGTTCATTCATTTATATATTTATGTTGGAAATCCTTACTGATTAATTGGAGTCAGATTTGCAATTAAAGTTTAGAGTAAAGATTAAAGATTTGTTTTTCTAAAAAGTAAATATTTCAGATTAAAGATTTTAATACCCAACAATATAATGTTGCTTCCTATTCTGTTAACATTAATAAATTGAAAATTTTACTTAATAATCATTTAATTATAATTAAACTAGCGCGCTCGGCCCGCTTCGCGGCCCTCTCTTGCCGGGGGTTCAATTTTTTTTATATTATAAAAGCCCAAGTCACTCACTGCCTGCCTCACTGCCTCACTAATGCTG
>MQRK01242675.1:15629-32649 GCA_001938485.1 Girardia tigrina | reverse complement strand
GATTTTTAGTGTTTTTAATTATGTTTTTTAAATTCATTAATTAATTGTTTAATGTTTTGAAAAATTATTAAAATGTTATTGGGAATTAATAAATTTGCAAACTTTTAGCTCTATCCGATAATGATAAGTGGCAGAAATGATGACAAAAAGATTTGTACCACATAGTCAGACGAATAGATAAACTGAGCACGCGAATGTACGCATGTTAATTGTAATAATTAAAAGACTTTCAAATATGGAGCAAACCGATTCGAGATAGAACTAAATTGGTCAACAACCTTTATATCTTTAATTCTCTATTACTATATACATGTGAAAAAAACAAACTTTAAGGGTCATATGTTGTCACCCTTAAAATGCTATAATTTAAAATTACTATTTTGAAAGTTTTAAAATTATATTACATCTTTGCATTTGAAAGATTTTAAAGTACATAAAATAGTTTAAAATTTCATTCTTTTTAACAACGACCAAAGGATAAAAAGGTAAAATCTCCTGTATATTACGGTAAAAAAGGTTGGTCGAAATGTGGTTCTATGGTTAAATTTGACCGGAAAAGGATTAATAATATTAAAGTTAAATATAATAGAAAAGTGAAATTCAATTTTAACTTTTTAGGAAAATAGAATAACTTTTGTAAAATAAACATATGATAGGAAACAGTGTTTTGCATACAATAAAATCAAAAAACTAACCTTGTAATAAGTATATCTAAAGTTCCTATAGTTGTATCAATAAGATTCACTGCTTCAGCATGGGTCATACCGATTGTGAGTTTTCCATTTAGCTTCACAACTTGATCTCCCGAATGCAAATTCGCACTTTCTGCTGGACTATGGCGACGTATCTGAAGGATAGTTTGGTTATAATTCAGATTTATAAAGTTAAATTACACTTATGAAGAAATAATAAATCTCAGGAGTTCATATTTATAAATATAATATAAATCATATATGTGGCTCAAAATCTAATTCTCAATTTTTATTTCTTTTTATTATTTTTATTTTAACAAACCTGTGTATTTCTTAATTGGTCTCTCGTTATCTGTTATACTTAACTATCACCCATGTACAGTGTACAGAAATCTAACGAGTACATTGCACTATTTTATTACCCATTAAAATCCTTTATTCATGTTTCGTAATCTCAAATTGTCTTCAGTAAACATGTTTCTTTTTATTCTTTTTTTACAAGAAAATGTTCTTTATATAGAAAACTTTCTTTTTTGCATTAACCTTTTTCTACCCAGATGAATGAAGATACTCTTCAAGACATTAAGAACATTAAATTCGATAAATTGTTTCCAAATTTAATACTTTTCTTCAAAATCTTTTCATGCAAAGTTTTTTCTCTTAAAATTCAATTTCTCATAGAAACTATGATTTTTGAACTTCATTGCAAATTTAAATTTTAAAATTTATTCTCTCGAATTTTCGTAGGTCTTTTCGTCCATCGAACAAGGTACGTTATGAAACGAAGCACAATGAAATATTGGTTCACACTCAACTTTGAGTAGGCAAAATGTTGAATGTTTTTAATATTTTTCTTAATGCAAAAGAGTAAAGGTAATACGTTTCCATGAAATTGAAAACCTTTTTGCTTCTTTTCCATATCACTATTGTCGGGAACGTATTTTTCAACTGGAAAAAATTAAAAAAACACATAAAATGAACCATAAAAGTCAGAAAATATAAATTTCAAGATGATACTGACATTCAGTAATTGTTACATGTAAAGTCAAGTGAATGTTTAGAGTGACCGTAAATAATTTAGACAGTTTAATTTAATTTTTTTATTCTCTTTCATAAATTCATTGATATTTTCTGGAGAGATCAACTTTCACTTAGTGACACTCGTCATGCTTATTTGCAATAGTAAGAATCAACTTTGCTGCATTTGCAATCAATGTAGACAATTGTGAAGCAACAGTTGTACAGTACAACTTGTACTCCAACCTAGTTCATTGACTCAAGAAAATGTTAAATGAATAATAGAATTTATAAAAAGAATCAACACATTTCTACAGTGGAATAGAAAGAAATGTTTGAAGTTATCCTGTAGATATTGCTCAACCCCCTGAATGTTTAAAACCCTTTTTGAAAAAGGTGGAGAATAAGGACTTAGTTTCCTCCCAGGAGATGCGCCTCAAGACGTAGGTTGTCGCTGATTTTTACCCATAAAATGTAATTCTGTTGGTCAGTGACATCAGCAGGACAAAAAGTATATGAAACTGAGGAAAGATTGGACTAACTTCGATCAGACCTAACAAGATAAAAACATATTACAAAAATATTTATGGTGTTTACCTTGATGTATATTTCAGCACTATCAATAATTTTTTGGCACCCTAAATAAAAGTATTATTTTATGATTTAGAAAATTTTTGTTGAATGGAAAAAAGCCCGTTTTTTTGTTGTCTAATATATTCCCACAATGAGACTTTCTAGACTGAAGTCTTGATAATATTCTTTAAAATATTTTTGAAACACGGGTTTTAAATGAATTTTATCAATTCTTATATTTAATTAGTATTTACCATTTCTTAGATCTTGTCGACAAAAAACATAAACAAATAAAAATAAACTTATAATTGAATTCTCTTAAAATGAATTGCAGTGTGAAATATGTTTACTAAAATATCTCATTTTGAAATAAACCAGAGAGGTAAACATGATAATAAAATTAGTTTAACACTCTTTTCAACCACTATTTTGTGTACACCTATTTCGAAGAAAATGTTTCATTTGACACCTATATATTTAAAAGCAAACAACTATGGAAACGATTATTAGTAAATTAATCTACAAAAAGTCAAAACTTGAATTGAGAAAAAACTATTTAAACTTAAAAAAATATATAAAGTTAAAATTTAAAAAGGTGTCTTTTGACACCTTCGGTAGAAATAGTGTTAAGTACAAGTAAGAATTATTATGGAATTGAATAAGTCTTGCAGAACGTAAAACTCTCGGCTTTTCTATAAAAGCAAGAAGAGTCACAATATATTTGTCAAGTAACTGTATTATATTATATTATTATTATAATATATTATAGATTATATTATAATATATTACTGGTCTTCAGAAAATAAGAAATCAGGTGTCAAACGGGAAGTAGAATTCACACAAATTAATTCCTAAAACATTCTCAAAATTATGCGAATTCCTACTCATATTAACACACTATTGATCGGTCAAGAGTTAACTCGTGTTTGCACTTGCATTAGCTATTTCGATTTATGGAACCCAGGTCAATATAAAATATCGTGTTTATACGTGTTTCACTTCTACATTGAATTACAAAATAATAACCGGTGACATGAAATAGATTCAGTGTAAAATTGCCGGTCAACAATGTGTTTAAGATTATACAAATGTTAGCAACGGCGAAAAAATTCTTTTAATTAAAATAGCTTATTAATGATGGTTGACTGAACATAAATGTATGTGCTACTTTAAATTTGCTAAATAACAATAATCTCCGTGACCAATATCACTCTCCCTTTCAATATAGGTCTTTTAGCAGTTCTCAATTAAAGGAAGATCAAGAACAGCTGTTCGAAAGGGGAATAAACTTCCACGTTTTGTAAATAGCATACAGTTATCAAAATTATATCTTTATATATTAATTAGTCTAAAATTCAGAAACAAAGTAGTTTAAAATAGATAAAAAGCAGGAAACATTTTACAATTAAAGCAACATAAAACGAATGCACTTCTGGTAGATTTTTTTAAAACTTGAAAAAAAAGGATTCTTAGACAGGTTCATTAATGTTTTATAAATTTGATGAAACATTCTAATAACAAAAATCCGAATACTTCAAACCAAAATTCCTGGTAGTGTTCGACATTTGCTTCACAGATTCAGCAGAGACAGCCAGCTATTTAATTTGAAAGGATAATTGAAAAGAAAACGAAAATTTTATAATAAAATAAATATAACTAATTACTCTGATAAATTATTAATTTGTAAAAAAATATAAATGAAAGAGAAGAACATTAAATAGTTCGTGGAAGATATAAAAATTCCGAAAATTATATTAAAATAGTAAAACTTAATACATGAATATTAATATTTTTATTTCTATATTATGAATGTCATTTTATAATTTTCTTAAATCTTACGACCTGCGAATTTTAATTTGTGTTATTCCGTTTTTTATATTTTTGGATTTTTTTATAATATATCTTCGTAAAATTATAATTATAATCTTATATTTCAATATTTTGGTTGTCCGTCCATATATCCAACGATTTTATCTATTTACAAAGTGTCAGTAAACTAATTGTACAATAATAAGCTTTTTGAAAATTATATAACTTTATACATATCCATACAGAATAACGACGAACGCAAGCAATTCATGTACAATTTTAATTTTAACAAAATAATAGTTACCACATAATCTATAAATAAAAATGTTTATAATTAACAAAATAAATTACAAAAAAAATTTAAGACATTTTATAATAGATGAAAATATAAATATATTTATAAAAATTTTATTAATCGAAGAAAAAAATTGAAAAACTTAATAATAATAAAATAAATTTAAATTGAATAAAAAAAATTTTTTATTTAATTAAAGTATTAAAATATTTTTTTTTATTTTATTTAACAATTTTATTTTTCATTAATACAAGTTACTGGATTGTTGTAAAAATATTTATTTTTTTATCAAAATTCAGGTGCAAGATATCCTAATCCAAGAATTAATCTAGAAATGTTTTCAATTCGATGTAACATAAGAATTGTAATAATCGGAGGTTTCAAAAAATATATAAAAACAAAATACAATGAGGTTCAAGAAGGTTTCTTACTTATTCATCAAGATTTATGAAATGATGAGCGACGTTAGTGAGCGCTTCACATGGGAAGGGATTTGTTAGGAGTTGGTCAAAGTGAGTATGAATAAATTATAAAGATGAACTCACAAGTATACAAACGAAATCGATTATATCTTTGAGTTCTCTCTCTCTTTTTAACATTTGCGTTTAACATTGATTATTTGGTTAGGAAAGAAAGGGAGTGGCCATCTAGTATTTGTTCTGTACTCATTAAAAATAGCAATCTATAAATGACTTTTAATCAAATTATGAGAAACTAGTAGTACTAATATACACTAAAAATAAATTCATATGCGTCAAATGTTTAAGAAACAGCAAAATTATTATATTAAAGATAAATATTTGTATAAAAATATCGTGTGCGGTGCATATTACCACATGTACTCGCATAAATGGGAAACCAGGTTAACCTGATCTTTAACCGTTAACCTCATACTACTGTTTTGTCAGTTATTCTTCGCCTACCGACCTGAGAGGCCGGTATCAATTTATACGATATTTAAATTAGTTAAATTGAATAAAATTATCAATAATAATATTTTTCATTAAAAATTCTTTTTAACGTTTATTAATTCTAGGAAAAGATTTATATAGATAAAAGTTGACACGGCCGCTCCGGCCGGTAGTATGAGGCTAACGGTTAAGAAGCATGAATTTTGCTAGCGGCGGAGCAACGAACTCTTTTGCTCCGAATAAAGAAAACAAAGTAGACCACCTATTCCTATGCCTCAGTTAAGTTATTTTGTTTAATAAGGGGAAGTGGCTTAAATCACAGAAACATGAAATATATTGTTAAATACATAATTTTATATATTGCTGTATGCTTTGATTTTCATCCGAGATTATTATTATAATTATTAATTAAAAATTTAAAAATAACTGGCTCTTACGCCCAGTCTTAGACAGGGTCCTCAAGCTTCAGACTGGACTGATCGAACTCAATCTAAAATATTCATCGGTGATGTACCCATAGATATACCAAAGATTGCTTATAGAGATTTAGTTTTTTGTTGAGCCTTAGATCGTCATGAACGATTTAACCACTCTTAATCTAAGATAAATGATGGTGTTTTACCATTTTAATACTAGTTTCTATATGTTTTTACAAAGCTAATATTTAATAACTTCATGAAAATATAAAAAGTAATACAAATATTGATATGGAACAATTAATTAAACGAAATTCGTTTATAAATAGTTTTCGTTGTATGGGAATTTTGAATTTTGGGCGCGAGCATAAATTTATGACCAAGAATTTCCAACCTTTCATGATTTTGAAAAAAATAGTTTCTTTGTGGAGCCATTTTTTTAATATCATCTTCATACAATACAATTGCAATTAAGTTTCTAATTAGGTTGGAACGAAAGTTGTGTCAGTAATTTAACATTTTATTACCCACTAAACGCACAACACCATTTCGATGCGTCCTTTATCCAAGTTAACCTGGACTCAGAGATCGTAGAGTTTTTAGACGCTTTCACTGCTGTACGACTAAGATTGAAGTTGGGAAAAATCAAGTTGCCGATTTTTTCACTCATTTTTTGACATTTTAACTTATTCTTAAAATCAATAATTTTTTATAGAAAAGACTACATATTGCGAATAATGTATAAAAATGCTCCTAAGAACACATAATATATAAAATCCATATAAGACAAAATTAAATTTAAAAATTATTTAAAGTTTTTAAATAACTGACAAAACTTTCGTTCCAATGTAATACGATAATTACTTTATCAATTACATTTAACGAAGAAAAGAAGTAATATTAAATAGTATATACAACATAAATCTGAAGTAAAACATTGATCATAGAAGTGGCAAATGATCAAAAAAATTGAGTGAAATACAGAAAAAAATAAAAATATGTTAAATATTATATATTAACATTCTATATAAAATTGTTTATTAATTTATAAAAATGATTATATGAAAAAAATATTTTAAATAATTATTTAAATTTTAAATAATAAATCCATCTCAGTTACCACAACAACTAATTATTCGTATTTACAAAAAAAATCAAAAAAAATATTTCTAAAATTACTATTAAAAAAATCCAAAAATAATTTTTTAATAAAATTAAAAAAAAACATTTAAATTTAAAATATTTTAAGAAAAAAATAAATAAACAAAACATGAAAAAATGTCTCCTTCAAAACGTTTTTCGAAAGATAATTGATAAGATCCGTCTCACTTTAGATATTATCAAAACTCCGTGATTATCGACGTAGAGCCGGAATCCCCACGGGGGTCCCTTGGTCAGGGTGAAACGTTTCTCCACACTCGGCATTTTCGACCAGAAAACTCCAAATTGTTGACAGATATTACAAACCGGGTTTTCTTGTCTTATTTCGTTTAATTTTTCATGAAAATTTTCAATCAATAATTCTTCGAAATTCGAAATGAACCAAACTGATTCTATTTGCTACTTTTTTTGTTTATATTTCGATAGTGAATATTCTCGGAAGATATTCTTTCGGCGTGTTTTGTTGCACCGAAATGTGCTAATTTCTGGGGAAATAAATAAAATCGATAAGCATGTGGTTCTATGTGTATGGATGAGTGTGTGAGGGGATGACAACAGTGTGCGCTTCTTCAAGCACTGATCAAGACGCTGATCCGACAGCTGATCCTTGATGCGAGAATATATATAGTGCAGAACAAGCAAAACAATCTGGGAATTGTAGAATCTGAGGAATACACACGACACGATCAAGCTGTTGTGATCCGAATTTGATGCAATTTTTATCAAGAAGAAAATCCAGTGAGAAATACTGACATTATTGATGTTGAACAGAAAAAATTTTCTATAAATTAAAAAATTTGATTTTCTTTTGGACATTTACGTTATTTTATTTTTCTCTAATAAACAGTTTAATTTCAATGATAAATAAGAAATATATAAATTGAAAAATATTTTTCGAAGTAATCATTTTGGGGATGTCAGGGATTTGAAGAATTCTAATGACCAGCAGATACGAAATACGTAAGGCAGGGTTTTCCAACCTTTCTGTACTTATGTCCGTTTTTTATAAAAAAAATTGGACGCGGCCTTCCCTAAACTTTCATAAAAATTAAATTTCATTAATACTCACTTTATATTGTACTTAATTTAACGGGCTACAACATTATATACTTTATTATGCATCTTTATTATTTATCTTTTTCGAAACCAATTTGATTTTTAGTTTTTTTGTGTACGAAAATGATATATTAGAAATAATTGTGCAACCCTCTAGAGGAGCGCCCATTACTGCTTTGAGACCACTGACGCAATCAATGATCAGAATTTAAGAAATTTTAGATTTTTATTTTTTAGCCTGTTTCACACTGAATAATAACAAAAAAAGAAAAAAAACTTTTTAATTAAAATGTTTTTTAGTTAAAAATTAATTCATTTTTTTGTGTGATCATAAAAATATTTAAGAATTTTAAGTTTGAATTTTTTTACTTATAATTAGATTTATCTGAATTTCGATTTGAAGAAGAAAACGTTCGATTTGTATGCTCGATTATATGCTAAGATAGATTTACTTAAACTTATGTACCCCTCATTCTTTCGTCGAGACATAATAACTAGATTGTATCAGATTTTTTATACATATTTTATACCTTTCATATATAATAAAAAGAAAGGCCATTTTTGAATATTAAATTTATTCACAATACATACGCATTTCACAATTTCGGCATCTTATATATATATATATATATATATTTTTTATTACTTTTTTTAATTAAAAATCTTTTTCTTTTTTTCTTTTTGAATAAATAATTAAAATTTTGAATATTGATTTTTAGACGTTTTTTCTTGTTATTATTTTTTTAATTAAAAAAGTAATAAAAAATTAAAATTAAAATTAAAAAAAAGCTTTAAATTGAGTATTGCGTAACAGTCTACCGCTATATAAAAGGGACTTAAATCTGAAATTTCAATTAGTCAACTGAAGATGCCAATATGGCGAAACTAGTATTGCAAAATAAAAATAAATGTTTGGGAAAATGGCTATTTTTTGTTTTATTAACCAGATTGCCATTTGAATTAATTGAAAAGTATAATATATATAATGTATATCTGAAGGTTAATTTCATATCTTAGAAAAATAATTTTATTAAGTTTTTTTAAGAAATTGATTATTTTACATGTTCTGAAAATTCTTTTTCATCATCTGCAATTATATTTGTAAGTTATAATGTTAGTTTTTAATAAAGTTATTTTAAAGGGAAAATTTATTTATTTATTTAATTTAAGAGACGGACATCAATTTATTTCTATCATTTCGAAACTTTATGATGTTTTAACAAGTCGACGAATTTCCTATTTTTATGACAACATTAAACCGCAAAATCGATGAAGAACGAAAGAAATCGTAAAATTTTACTTTACAGTGTAAAAATGAACTGGAAATTTTCTTTAATGTGGTAGGGAGTTTTAGTTTAATGTCTTTTTTAGGATTTTTAGTAAGACAATTGAAGGATATTGCTTAGAAAGAAAATTAACTCATAGTAAAACATTAGACAATTAACGACGATTATCTAGAATAACAAAATTTAATGTTGAAAACTCAATTAATAATTTGTATAATTAATAAATTTTTAAAATTGGGTCGCAACCATCGAATTTGATCTTCGTTGAACACATGAAAATTAAAATCTAAAATCAAATATTTATATCAAGAATACGAGAAAAAAATACTTTGCAATAATATTGACAAAATTTAAATTAATCAAAATGAAGATAAAAGGAGAGAAAATAAAAAAGCTATAGACACTTCAGAATAAAACACAGAAAAACAATTTGACATTCAAAGTACATAGGAAAAAGTATTATAGAAAATACATTAAATGTGTTGGGATAATATGTGATTTTTTAAAAACTTTAACAGAAAATTCAAAACAAAAGAGACTTGTCTTTCAAAATAATCGTTTATATACAAAATACAATTTATTTCAGGATATTTAAAAACAAATCTTATTTAGAATTTTATATTTTAGATAGGGGGAGAAGCAATAATTCACTTGCTCCCAATGTATTTAAAATATATAATTTCGCTCGTACTTTACTCAGGCTTTTAATCTCTCTTTTTCTCAGATTATAAGATTCTCTCTTTTTTGTTTCTTTTTCTCTCAGTATTTATACAAATACTAGCGTGAGAAATTATGACCAGGCAGATCTGAAATAGGGGAAAATCGTGGGAAATTGTCCTTATTTCTGTTAGAATAACCTTTATGTCTCCTTAAAAATAATATAGAGTGTACTTTGTAATTAATTAAACTTCTTTTATACTATTTTTTTAATTTAAATTTTTTCTATTTATTTCTAAAATATTCTAATTATTCCTTTATAAAAATTACTCTTTTATTCTAACTATCTTATTTACCTTTTTTTATTTATTTTAATTTAACTGTTTATATAGAAATAATATTTAATTTGGGTAAAAAGTAAATATTTCTATTTGACTTTAATTAGTTAAAACAAATTATTTTTATAAAATACTTTTATTTTTTATATACTCAACATATACCCAACAAATGAATTAAGGTAAAATAAGCACATAATTGTTACAAAATCTGATACAGGTAATGGTATTGCATTACTTAACAAATCAGACTACATATGATAAAACGAATGACATATTAGGTACACATAAATTCACTAAATTAAATCTTAAGGAAAATAGTAAACAGTTACCAATGAAGAATGAAACTGAATTGAAGAATATACTAAAATTTCTTCTTATGAATAAGAGTATTAATCAAAAATTTAGAAACTGTTGACATTTCAGAGTTTACAACAAGTTAAATTATATGGGTTAATTAAAATACATCCTCCACTCCACACTGCATTATCAATGACTGAGACTGTACAGTACAAGGTCGCAAAGGTTAGTGATTCCTTTTTGAATCCCTTGATTTCTAATGAATTTGAGATCAGAGATAGCTTTGAATTTAAATATTTCATTTTGGATTAGATATCTAAAGGCTATTCTGCAAATTGTTCAGTCTTATTTGATATCTCCAGTATATTTACGAATGCGCTCATCGATGAAACTATTGATTTTTGTGAAAAATTATGGGATGATAATCCTGTCTCTGTGAATGAAGTAATCAACAAAGACGCAATGAAAGAACTTCTTAAATTTTCAACTAAAAATGTACCATTGTTTTTAACGATGAATGGTACATTCAGAAATATTGTGTCACAATGAGTTCCACGTTAGCACCAACTGGATAATAATATATCATAGTTATATTTAGTAAGCATTGCATGCGATAATCACAGTGATTATTATTAGATTCTCTTTTTAAATCATCACTCAAATCACAATCAAAACACAGTAAACTACGTAGGGAAAATCGATTCCTTTGACGAAATTCACAATTTATTCAGTTTTACTTATTAATTTGTCTTTGAATGTTTTGAACCGTTTGATTATTCGGACAATTTTAAAATAAAAATAACAACTATAAAAATAAATAACTATATTTTAATCAACAAATATATAATAATATTTTCATCAAAATATTGTAAATCTATCTGAAAGTAATAGAAAATATTTTAATAGTGCATTTTTTGTCTATGGGCAAAAGTACCCTGTCGGTTCAAAATAAATCCACATAGCCGAAGCTATGTCACTAATTTTTACCGGGATTCTTTAACTGCGGCCTCTCAAAAGTAACTCTTAAAATATGTATATAAAAATATTACTTTTCGGTAATCGGAAGAATGAGACCAGGAAAAAAAGACTGGTCAAAATAGATATTTGATAGATATATAAAATAAAAATAATATATATCAATAAAATAGACATTAAAAAATCTAATTATAAAATTATAAAAAAAAGAATATTTTTTAATGTTATTTAGTTCGAGTTTAAGAGTTGTATATATCTCGTATTCATATTGCTGATTAATATTTTTCTAAATATTATTGCCTAAAGCAGCGGTTCCCAAACCTTTTTTTCATTAAAGTACTGCTTGGTCGCGCTGCGACAGCCTTTGACCCTTTAGTTGAATCCAACATAATAATTTAAATAAGAAAACAAATTATTAAAAGTAAATTAAAATAAGTAAATTAATTAAATTAAATAAAAAACTTAAATAATTAAATATATATATATATATATATATATATATATATATAAATATATATTATTCAGTCTTGTGAACGCAATTTTAGTATTTCGAAAATATAATTTGATTAAAGCTTTTTTATATAATTATTGGACATGTTTCGATATTTACATACATCATCATCAGCAATTTTCGGATATTTAGTATATGAATATTGAATTGTTTCATATTCAAATTCAATATTCATATACTAAACATCCGAAAATTGCTGATGATGATGTATGTAAATATCGAAACATGTCCAATAATTATATAAAAAAGCTTTAATCAAATTATATTTTCGATATAAATATATGAGATCATCACGTTCATATGGTTTAGTGATAATAGAAATTATTAAATAATACAAGATTCGCACTCTTTCACAAAATTATTATCGTCACCTGGAGACAGTTCAAATTGTTAATTCTCGAATTCAAATCAAATAGAACAATAATATTTTCGGTGTTTTGGGTTTATATTTGAAATTTGTGTTTTTCAAATTTTATCTAATATTTAAACAAAGATTCCTTTGTTTAAAATTTGTGATTGGAATTTGTATTTCCATTTTAAATGGACCAATCACATAGTCTGAAGTGTGTGTACAGACAGTGTGTGTGAATGTGTTCGGAGAGAAAATGTAGAATGTGTGCGTGTCATGTATGTGTAAAAAGAAAATTTGTCACAGAATTTACAATTTCGGTTTTTGTGTAAAAAACAAATATTATCACAATTCGTAAAAAATAAATTTGTTTAAATGAGTCAATGGCAATAAATAAAGTTTTGGAAAAAATTTAATTCTCCTTTAATATATGAAAATATTGCTAATCAAAAATGATGAAAATTAGCAAAACAATGTTTAAAAAATAAAAAAAATACGTCATTTTGTTGATTGCTCAATTTAATTAAAAGAAAACTCCATTTGAAAGAATGAATGCTGTTGAAAGAAGTAATGTATTGGTCGTTGGAGCGGGCGGTATCGGATATGATTTGCTAAAGAATCTCGTAATGTGGTGCTTCAAAGTCATCACTGTGCTCGATTTAGACACAGTCGATGTGAGTGATTTAAACAGACAGTTTTTGTTTCGCAAAGAGCGTGTAGGCAAATCTGAAGCTTTGACCGCAAAAAAGTGTCTTAAAGTTTAATCCCGATGTGAATATCGAGGCAAAAGACGACGATTTTAACTCGACTGCTTTGAGACGAGTATTCAAACGAGACTCATTACAAGCGCACTTCAGCCACGATAACGACTTCATAAATCGACCGATTAAAATAAAAAAATATTATTAATTTTAAAAGTGACGATAATAAAAATAGTAATTCTAGTAAACCGAGAGATAATAAAAGATCATTTCAATCTGTTTCTAATGATAACACGCACAATCAGGCTCAAAAGTCATAGATTTCAGCAACAAAATCGATATGGGTGTGCGAATATTCAGTTTGAAATTGAGTAGAGCTCATCAAGTTTCGATTTTGTTGAATAGAAAGGTCAATGGAATTATTTTTGAGGTAGTCGGCCAAATCGAAAATATCGAAAGAAATTCTCCAACGGGAATCGTACATTTCGATATTAAACACGGCCATTTTGTCCAGAAATCGAATTTCAGCAATATGGACGAGATCGATGTCGATTTGAATGCGAATTTTATTTATCGATTTGTTGAACTGTTTAATTCGGCCGTGAAATTGTTTCAATATTTAAAGATTTCGATAATCACCAATAAATCAATCAATATTTGGTCGATGAAATATACGTCAAACAATGCTTCAAAGGATCAGATGGAATTGTCTTGCAGCACGTTAAACCACTCATCAATACCTCATTTTAGTCATGGGATCAGTTGTCTTTCTATTACTTCAGACAATCGATTATGGGTGATCGATTTCCTGGACAATAAGGTCCGCACTTATCTACCGACTGACCTGACACAGCGAGTGTTAGATCTTCACGGTCACACGGAACCCGTGACCGCTAACTCAATTCGGTACGACAACGAACTTCATATGTGTTTTCTCATGAGCGATACGTCATTGCAGCCACTGATGAAGTCGCTGGCCGTTTCCGTTCACGGCAAGTATTCAGTCTCGGAAATTTTGCAGTCTCAACTTGGACTAGTAAAAGAAGCACTCGAATATCATTTTCCATCGATTCCGATTGAACCTCTCGAGTTGAAAGTTGGTAAAGAAACCAAAAAACCCTCTGCTGAGATACAACAGCCCTCTACCTGATTGTTTACTTAGTGGGTACCCCTAACACACACACACATATATGTGTATACAAATAAGAAATCATTTAGTAATTTTAGATATACAAATATATTTACTTTCAAGACGAGTATTTTACCCTTATAAATGTGTTTAAAAAATCAGCATACGGTACTATTTCCCATTATTAATTTTTTTAATATAAGAAAATCACCATTTGCAATGTGTTTAAAGATTATTTTGAGTTTCTAGGCTAGATTTTAATTGTATTTTCTGTCATAATACTTTTTTGAGCACCCGTAAGCAACCTTTCGCGTACCCCTAGGTTGGGAATCGCTGGTTTAAAGTAATTCTTTGTAACTGTAAAATATAAATATTTTTTAACTGTAAAATATCGAATAACTAAAAATTTTAAATAATTAAATTTTAAATAATAATTAAAAGTTTTTTTAAGAAATCGATTATTAAATATGTTTTGAAGTTTCGTACTCCATCATCAACAATTATAATTTAATTTGTAAAATATTTAAAATGTTAGTTTTAAATTAAAATTTTTAATGTAGAAATTTAAAATACGTTTGCTTTTTAAGATATAATTGGATTTTAATGTCAAATTTTTATATTTATTTTAAAAATTAAAGCGGCTTTACTTTTTCCATTTTAAATTTTAATAATTCATAATGTGAATTATGAATTTGGTACAACATAAAAGTCATCCTTCAAAGCTGCAGTAATTCATCTAACGATGAAGAACCTTACTCGATCGACTTGATTGTAACTATTCACTAATCCTGGTTTTGAGATGACTAAAGTTCTAAACCAGATTAGCTTGCAATACACAAATCATTTTCGACTGATTGGAGAGGAAGCTTTGGATTTTGTCATTAAAACTACTTTGACACTGTATATTCTTGCAAATACTCTTCCTAAATGCTTTTACCTTTTCAGAATAAGGCATTTTAATGATTTTCGTGTTTTTTGTAATGTTTTGTTTCTTGTAATCTTTTCTTAATACGTATTTTGTACTTCATTTGTCTAATATAATCTTAATTATATTTGGAATCTATTAAAAAACGAACCCAAAATTACATTACTTTCCTTTTACATGGCTTACAAATGAACGATTTTTTTTATTATTTCAAATAAATAATTTGTAATGAGAGATTATCCTTGAATAGACTGCACAAATTATGAATCATAATTTCTTATTTTTAAGAATTATTTTTTACAATCTTTTTTCTTTATTGAAGTCTGATACAAAAAATATTTTAAAATTCAATCTACAAAAAACTTATTACAAGATTAATAATTTACAAATTATAAAAGCTTTCTGTTTCTGAAAACTATAATTTAAGTTTTAATTCTTTTTTAAATGTCGACCAGCAAAATGAAAATTAACTAACTCTTCATGCTACAGAAAGATTTGTAAGTACTGTAACATTATTAAAAAATATTAATCCATTTTTGTTATAGCTAGAACATAATTTTTAGAGATTTGAAATCATTTATGACTTTAAATAACGTTTTTATCAAATAAGATAAATTTTGAAACAAAAAATAAGTTCCTGGGCATTTGGCCGAAAAATAAAAAGACCGAAAGATAAAAAGGCCGAAAAATAAAAAGGCCGATTTTTAATAAACACTACTTTGATTATTTTTTTTACATTACTATATTAACATTAATTTAAAAAGTTCTGATTAATTTTAGTATAATACAGTCGAGTCTCGATATAACGAACGTCGATAAAACAAAATCCTCGATATTATGAATTATTTTTAAGAGATGATTGGCCGGCCATTAATCTGTTTAGAAATATTTTTCGATATTAAGAAATCATAGTAGGTATATCATATATATATATACAGTACCTGCTGATTTATTTGAATCCTTGGGGATTTGTAAAAGGTTTAAATTACTCAATTACTCAAATAACTCAAGTATGAAAATTAGTTCATAATTTTAAAAATGCCGTTAAATCATTTGGAAAAATAATGAAGCACTATTTTTATTAAACTTCATTTCAAAACAAAGCCACGATCATCCAGTTTTGTTTGTTTGGAAGCATTTTCTTTTTCAATATGATTAATTTTCTTAATTTTGTTCAAGGATTGAAATAAATCAATATCACTATTTTCAGTACACATAAGAAAATCCAGCATACCACCCATCACTGGCTTTAAAATCATTGATACTCACTCCTGATGCAACGTCCTTCGCTTTTTCTTTAATTAGATCAGCATTGGCAGAAATTCTACGATCTCTCAGTAATCTTTTAAATTCCAAAATTGTATCTTCCATCTCTGGATGGTTTCCGTTTGCAATTTTCGACTTACCACTTCTACAATTTGAATCTGCTATTTTAAATATTTCTTCTTTTTTTCTTTTCCAATTAGAAATGGTTGTATCACTTATACAATATTCGGCAGCAATATCTTTCTGTGTCTTCAATTTATCTTCAAGTAGTTTGAGAACTTTCGCTTTCTCCTTAAAAGATAAGCTGATTTTCCGTTTTCTTGAAAGCTTTTCATTTTTATCCATCCTTTTACACTTCTAAAAACTAAAATTTATTTATAAAAATTAAAAATCCCTATATAAAATATCGACATTTTCCCTATAATAAATACCAAAGAAAAAGCCTTACTTATTTCAAATGGTTTTTTTAAATGTATTTTTAAAACTACATTAAATTATTTGAATTTTTAATTATAATATTCAAATAACTCAGCTTTATTCAAATAAATCAGTTAAAATTTTCAAATTTTACTATTGTCTTCAAATAACTGAGAGTTTAAATAACTCAGCGTTCAAATAACTCAATGAATGCTCTATATATATATATATATATATAT
>MQRK01242668.1:9502-19779 GCA_001938485.1 Girardia tigrina | reverse complement strand
TAATTTCATACAAAAATTCTATTTCCTTAGCTGTGACTTCTGTCAGACATTTGTCTGAAATTAGGAATAAATTTCAAATGAATAATAAATCAGCATGTGTCAACGTGTCGTTACATTTTACAGTAGACCAAAAGAAACGTTATATGTCACAGTTAATACTCGATAGAGAGATAAAAGAAGTTTATTAGAAATTTAAAGTGTCACAGAGGAAATAATTGTGATACCAAACGATCTTCAGAAAACGAAGAAGTGAACGACCCGCGACAASTCTTTTCATACTTTTGAAAATTTCTTTACTAGAAAGAAAAYAGTTAATATTTAGTTACTAGAAAAAGACCCGTCWTATATGAYGGGCAAGCTGAATTTTCGTCTTTGAAMGTTTCTGTTTTAAGTTTTAAATCKTAATTATTATAATTTATTATTTATTGCTTCGAATTATGTGTTAATTTAACAGTAAGTCAATTAAGTCGGCTGCCAATGTCTTTCGGCGACGGCGCTGAACAGACAGAACCGTCTTGATGCGAGCTATCCAGATAGACCATGTATTACGTAGATTTGTTAGGGTTTCTCCACAATTTCACATTTTGATCAAAGCGTGACCGAAAAACAAATAAACACAAATTTTAGACAAATGTATTATCTTTAACGAAAATTCGCAAATTAATACTTAATTGATTTTTAGCAATATAATTAGTAAACAAGTGATAAAAATCGTCATTTATCAAATAAATTAGTATTTTCATAAAAAGTTTTACAAAATTCCTAGTAGGAATCATCCAAATCGTCATTATTCGAAATCGGTGTTGATTTAACCATTTAACGACCTGCACGGTTTAGATCGATTTCATCGGCTTCTGGGTGTCTTTCGTCTCAATGCGGGCTATCCATATTGACAACGTCCTTAAATGGATTCACTCCGGTTTCTCGGCAATTTCACATTTAAAAGAATGACCGACAAACAAACACTTTTTAGACAAATATATTATACTAGAAAAAGACCCGTCTTATATGACGGGTGAGCTGAATTTTCGACTTTGAAAGTTTCTGTTTTAATTTTTAAATAATAATTATTATAATTTATTATTAATAGTTTCTAATTCTGTGTTGATTTAACAGCCAGTCAATTAAATCGGCTCCCTTCGGCAAAAGCGCTGCACAAACAGAGCCGCTTCGATTAACAGCCAGTCAATTAAATCGGCTCCCTTCGGCAAAAGCGCTGCACAAACAGAGCCGCTTCGATACAGACTATCTAGATTTACCTCAACTTTACGAGGATTCACTCCCTGTTCCTCCACTTTTTCACATTTTATCAGCATATATATGATCATACTAACAACATGACGATCCTAAATCTTAGTCTTGAAAAACAAGACAGAAACAGAAGTCAAGTATATTTTGTGTCATTTCATTCAACTAAAATGATGAAAAATTCTCACTTCATTTCCATATTACATATATGTAAAATCATGACAACATTACGATTTTATCTATCATAGTACAATCTTTCGATATTATTCAATGTTATTAACAAGACAATTTTCGAATATTGATTGGTAATGACAAATAGGAGACAATTTTAGAGGATATATTATGCATTAGCAAAGAATTGGATATTAAAAACAAATCGTATGCTTTGCTGTTGCTAATACCAGGCAAAACTTTGTTGGCGATAATATATGTGGAAAAAATAATTTTTGGCGTAAATTTCTATCAACGCTTGGTCTCTTCGTCATTGACATTGCGTGGTCAGTTCATATTATTAAAAACAAAGCAATTGTCGGATGTGAAACTCTTCCTATTGATATAGAAAATATTGTCTATAAAATACACAAGCATTTTAAACTTTTCACATTAGGAACTGAAGCATTCAAATACTTGATTTCGTATACAAACTTTCCTAATTACATAATTCCACTTGCTTCTTATTCTTATCACCAGAAATTAATAGTTATTGAAATGTTTTACCATCTGAAGAAAAAATATCCAGCATAAGTCAAAGAATGCCTCAAATCCAACTACCAGGTTTTGTACCCGTTTCCTCAGCAGTCAAATGAAAATAATTAACAAAGCTAAAGTTGATATTGAGCGTGAAGGAATCATTGCTTTTGAATTCTCGTCTGAGATTAGAACTTTTAAAGTCAAAGTGTAGAACGCTCAAGCCACTCGTTTACACAATCCGAAGCTCGAAATGAATTTTCTGCCTTAAATGCGCGTGATCAGAATAAAGTTAGGGAAAATGAAAAACTATTCTACAATAATTTAATTGAATACATAAGTGATGAGAACGCGTTAGATGGTATGAAATAGTTTGAGTGATTTACGACTACTAGAGTGAGGTTGACAAATCTTATGAATTTGCTGGCACTTACCATGACAATGGCTTTCAAAAATTCTAAATCACGATTGTTTTTTTGACAACTTTAATCAAATGATAAGTTACGGAATAAGCATAAATCCTTATTACAATGAACGTGGAAAAAAGTTTCAAATAATTTTCGCGAAAACTCTATTAACATAAGAAACTTGGAGAAATAAGTGGAATTCGGTTTATGTGTTCGAAGAACGTCATGGAAGTCGTAATACTGCCATCATGAATCAAACAAGTAGGGTCGGATCATAAAGCTCAGTTTGACATCTTCACTATAGACGCAATTATATATTTACAATACAATAGTAATTACACGAGTGATGAATTGTTTAAGAAATTAAGCACATTAAAAAGTTACTTGACTAAATACATTCTCAAGAAAAATTGCAAATTTGAGACGTATTTTTTATAATTTTATAGTTAAGAGATATTTATTGTTGTTTTATAGTTGTAATGGTGATGCTAAATTAAAATTCCTTTCTAATATGGCCGCTAGATGGAGCGAAAAAAAATGTCTAAGTTTTGAGAAAAAGTGTTCCGTATTTTTTTTGAAAAACAGATGGTCACCTTATACATTATTAATAAACGATTTTTTTGCATTTATTTTGTTAAAATAACTTTAAGAAATATCAAACAGTAAATTTTGGTTTCAGTATCAAAGAAAAAATCAGAAATGTTTAAATTGTTGCTTTTGAAAAAAAACCTGTTGTAGAACGTGATAGAAGATTAGGATTTATCGATAATAAAATTTTAATATTTACTTTCTTGAGAAATTTAAGAAAATTAAAAATAATACTATTTAAATTGATGTTTTCTTTTCATTGATTGATAATTACACATTTGTTTCGTTTTCATGAGCATTTTACACAGATTTAAATTAACGTAGTTTGAAAAATTAATTTTAAAATTAAAACTAAGTTTTGGAATCAATCATTCAATTTATGCATCGATTAAAAATCGAACGTAAAAATAGAATTAGTTCTACCAATAAAAATTTTATTTTGATTAAATATTAGGTTGGCCAAAAAGTTCTAATACACCATAGAAAAAATATTTTGTTGCAAAATATTAATTACACAATAAAAACTATTCATCAAAGTATAGGCCATCATTGTCCACAACCATTTGTCATTGATATGCTAGCTTACGGATCAACTCGAAGTACCATTCTGGCTTCTTTGAATCAAATAACAGGTGGCATGCTTCATCGACTTTGTCAATTGACTGAAATCTGCATCCTTTCATGAAATGCTGCATTGAACGAAAGAGACCATAATGAGATGAGATGCGGTCTGGATGGATGTGGGAGAACCTCGACTCCATCCATTTCTTGGAATTTGTCATTGGTTTTCTTGGCTGTGTGCAGCTTAGTATTTTCTAGCTGCATCAAGACGCGCTTTCGGTTGATAAGAGCCGGATATTTTAACTTCAAACTTTTATAAAAAACGTTCCAGTTGTTGGCAATACAGTTCGGAAGTGATTGCGCGACCATTCGGAACCCATTTGAAATGTACAATTCCTTCAAAATTCCACCAGACGCAAATCATGATCTTCTTGGCGAATCGATTGTGCTTCCAAACTAACGGCGTTAATTGACCCTTCTGAACCGAAACCATTTCCCGATTGTGGTAGACAAGGTACACCTACATTTCATCTGATGTGACAATCCTTTTCCACAAACGATCGTCTGAAGGATTATTGAGCGTTTCCTGACGAATTTCTTGTATGTTGGCAGCTCGTGCTGAAGTTATCTCATGTGGATCTAGTTTTGGCTTTTTGTGCAAAAAATCCAATTGGTGTAAGTGATTTAATATTGTTTGATGTGACTTAATACATATTTGTTTTACCAGTACACGACTGGTACTCTAAGGTTCGTCATGCCAATATCTAGCGTCAACTGTTGATGGTCGGCCGGAACAGGATTGAGCTTTTAGGCTCATCATAAATCGTTTGTACTACCTTGCAATTGTAACATAATTGACATTTCCCTGACCTACATATCTCTTTTGTAACATCTCTAATTGATAAGTTGCGCTTCCAGCAGTACCGAATGAAAACTCGTAGCTCCATTTTGTCAATTTCCCTCTTGTATTTTGTTTTGTATCTACTAATAATAAATGCACAAATTATAAATCTATAAACAAATCTTTAATTATTAGTAATTAGCATTATAATATTATGTAATTTTATTAGTGTATTTGCAACTAAATGTATTTTTTTCCTTGGTGTATTAGAACTGTCTGGGGAACCTTATATAACGAAAACTTAATTAAATTTATTCAAAATTTAATAAAATCAAAAATAAATTACTAATAATTGGGAAAATTCGGTTTTTAAAAATTTTAATATACTATTTGTTTAGATTATTCGATTTATTAATTATTCCACTCTACTCATATTAACCTGATTATATTTTGTAACTTTTTAGAAACTATTTATTATTGTTAAATATTTTTTTATACATTTTTATTAAAGTACTATATTGTTTTTATTATTTTCTTGATGAAAAATTCTAGCGAATTCGCGGTCAATAAATCCTAAACCATAATCTCTAGGTGTATGTGAGTAGTAACAACATTTTGATGTAGTTAAACTGTAATATGATACCATACTTCATTTTTAATTGACTGCCAAGAGGCTTTTCAACAGTGGAAATGGTCACTTTTTGCCATCATTTCTTTTACAAAACAATATTATTTTAAGAATAATTAAGATGTATAATACAACAATTTAACCCCTTACTGCATGATTCTTTTTATTTTAATAAAAAATATATAATATAGGAAAAAAGAAATAAAAAAACATATTTTTTTATGTTTTAAAAAAATTGTTTTTTTCATGTAGAATATTCAAACAAACAGTTTGGTGCATATATTGTCAAGCTATGCAGTTATGGTAATAAAATTATGAAAAATTATTTTGAATCATATGTGATCCACTATGTGGTAAGGGGTTAAAAATGGAAGATCTGGTATTAAAATGCCATAGTTTATGAAACACTTAAGAACGTTTTCATGTAAAATGTCGAAATATTTACACAAATGAATCCAGATTTTATCTAAGAAAGGTCAAGTCATTTTAAACATTTACTTTAGGTTTTATTTATATTGGTTCGCTATTTTTTTATAAAACATGACATACCGTGTTTATTTTATTTAAAAGTCCATTTAAAGCTTTTGTGACAAAGCGACTTTCGTATATTTATATAAATGTTAAAATTGAAAAATTGATTATCTTCCAGTAAAATCAGACAATATTCTTTGAAATCAAAGCGAGTTTCGGTTTTTATTTGTGGGACTTAGGTTTCAAACTTGATTTTCTTTTGTTTATTTTTTTTAGCAATTTCTGTACGTGATTTTAAAATGATTCTTTTCATGCATTTTTAATAGGATCATCAAACCAAAAGATAAACATAAAAATTGAAAGACATCAGCACTATTTTAACCATTTAATTCGTATAAATAATCAATAACGAAATATTTTAACAGATATAATTTGATTCCTTTCGTGTTTCATATGCTACAATATCAAAGAAACCAAATCTACATACCAAGAAATGATAATGGTCTTTTATAAAATTTTTAAAAACAGCTTTAAATAAAAGTTTTTAAATAATTATTTTTTTTCAATAAATCGATTTGTCCCTTTCTTTTGATTGTTACCTATTTTATACTATCAATATCTACTTATTATAAATATTATTCAATATTCAATAACGGATTATACGTAATATCTGACAAGTTATTAAAATGTAATTATGAAAAATTGCTGTTTAAGTTTTGTGGGGAATATTTTTGAATGGTGTTTATTGTGTGTTGTTTGGCATGTTGTTTTAGGATTGTTTCTCCCACCCAGATGGAAGATTGATATTTTAAATATTTTAAAACGTCGGGTTGTTTAATCAATTATTAAAATTTAAATAATAATCAATTTAAAATTAAACTAATATTTCATAAATAATATTTTAATAATATTTTCTTAAAATAAATAAAATTATTTCAAATTTAAAGTATAACTTATTTTTGTAATAATTAAATTATAATTTAAAGTAAAAATTATTTTTGTAATAATTAAATTGTAATTTAAATTTGTTTGAATAATAAGACGTTAAAGAATATTATTAAAGATTGTCAATCAAGAACGATGACGAGCTACGCAAGTTTTACGGAGAATTGTTCTAGTGGCAATTCAAATTGTGATATAAATAAATGTAAAGAAAACCCAATCAATGTTCTTAATAAGTTTAAAAAGATGCTTATACCAAACTCATTGTCTTACACATTTTCCCATCAATAAAAAATCATTTTTTTCGATGACAATTCTAGATACCTTAATATGAAGAACTCTTCACAGATGTTTGAGGGGAATAAATTCAAATCACAATTATTTTGGCATCGAATTTGTTTTATACAGAATTACTTTACCACAATCTTATACAATTCATTTTTTATGGTGTCCAATTAATTTTGACAAAGGCCACTTTTTTGAAAAGTATTTTAAATGGCATCTGGCATAATCCTTTAAGCATTTAATTAAATAATTTAAAAATTAATTCATCAAAGTTTAGTAAAAATTTGAGAGAAATGAGGATGAAATGATACATAATATATATAACAAATCATTTGATTAAATTCATTATTGTTGATAAGTAATATATGGTAAACAGTATTAAACTTTTACTAAGGTAACAGTTTGACAAATCATACCAATATGATTCTTGTTTGATATATTGAAAGTAACTAATAACGTTTCAAATACGAATGATATAATTTTTGTTTCCCTTTTTCATAAGTTTACTATTGGCATTTGAAATGGATACTTACTAAACAGAAGAAATTAAGCATTGAAAGTTTATGATAATTGATACATATATGGTTGATCATTCCATTAATAATATGTTTATCTCAAAGATTAAGCCATGCTTGTCTAAGTACAGTGACTAGTACTTTAAAACCACAGAAGACTCTTCGGGTGACATGATTTAAGAGATATAATCGATTTTGCTATAAGATAACTGTTCTCGAAGCGGCGGATTTATTAGATAAAAATTAACGTATTAGTAATAGTGGTTATTTGATGACTCCAGATAACTTTACTGATTGTATATACCTATCAACTTCCGATATTGACGATATCAGGGACTAGTAGAAATATCTGTGATAAATTTTACCAACCCATCCTATGATTATTTTTAGAACACTAAAAAGATTCAGTTCTCAAATAACTAATTGTTTTTATGAATACTGAAATTAGAATAAGTCTGAATTATTTATATACAGCTAACTTTGCGATAAGATAATGCGTAATATCTTGAAAAATAAACGTAAGAACATTTGCAAAATTCTTTCAAAATTACTAATAGTCATAAGTAAAATTCCACTATAGATGAAAACATTGAAAATGTTCTCTAAATTTATGTTAAATTTATTTATCGAAATCAAATATCGACTGCAAACTGTAAAATGACCTTCAGCTTCCACGACTGATTCCAACTTTTCACACTTGACGATGACCTGACATCTTGCCAGGAAATGATCTGAGTTAATGGTTTGGAAGTTTTTCTGAGAAAATTTCATATGGTATGATATTGATAAATGTATTATAGATGTCATACTTTTCCCATAATAAAAAACTGTTTCTCTGTACAGAAATACCTATGGCTCTGATGTCTTGTAATGAGAGTTGACCCACTAAAAAGAAAAAATTGTTATATGATCTGTTTAATTTCAAAGATAATGTGAGATATATGTAATTAGCTATGTAAAAAATAAATAAAATTAAAAAATTAAAAACAATAATGTCTGTATTAAATATATTTATTCTTAATGTTTACAGATTTCTTAGAAAAGAAAAAGAAATAAATAACCACTGATTTAAAAATCACATTTTACAATATTTAAAACATTAATTAATTATCTAATTTCCAATATACATGATTACTCTGCTATCTTTTCAGAAACTCTTCGATTTTACTTCTCTAAAATTATATTTCTAGAATACAGGTTTGTCCAGAAAATAAGTTTTCAAACTCTTCTTCAAAACAACAATTATTTATTCCTCAACCATATAAATAAATTATTGATTTTATTGTTTTGATCATTATGGATCATCATCAGTAATTAATTATTTGTTGGGAAAATAAATGATTTAAAAATCAGAAAATATGTTTATGATTATAATTTTATTTAAACTTAATTTTATTGGATTATAATTTTAATTAATATAATTTAATATTATTGTGAGGAATATTTGGAATGTTGATGTTAATACTGTTTAATATTGCAATGTTGTAATCATGAATGTTGTATGTTGATTTGGGATTGTCTATCCTAATCAGATTGATGATTAATATTATAAGTCTTATAATCTGAAACTAATTTATTCAAATTTGTAATTTATTATCATTGTCAATTTTAAAAAATTTAATTTTTGTAAATTTTTAAATAATTAAATCAAATTAATGTTTTTAAATGATTATAAAAATTAATTTTATTTTAACCAATAAAATTTAAAGTAAATATTTTAAATAAAATAATTTTTTCAAGATAGTTCAGATTTTGGATGAGAAGTATTAAACATTAATAAATGAATTTGAGCGAATGCATCATTACGGATTGTCATAGAGACGATACAAATTGTGATTGCAATAAATGTTGTTACAAATGTGTGAGTTCTCTTAACATTATTAATTATAATAAATAAATAAATTATAACAAAATATTCAATTTTTCTGTAACAGGATAAAATTTCAAGTTATGTCTTAATGATTTTAAGACAAAATTATACTTATTCATTTATATAATTTATTTTCCCAAAAATAATTAATTGCTGATGATGATCACTGAAGATCAAATTCATTAAAAATGTATGGTATCAAAATTTCCAATATAAAAGTATAAGTTTTAATTAATTAATTTTATTTGAAAAAAATATTCATGCATCAGTGACCGAGTGGCCAAATGATTAATTACTTATTTTTTCTAAAAATGTTTTATTTCCAAAATAAATAAAAATATTTATTTTGCAAAATATAAAGCGATCATTTAAGAACAAAAAGAAACAAATAGAGAAATAATTAAGATATAAAATATAAGAAAGCTTTCTATTTAAAAAAACTTAAATTTTTATTTATCTGTATTTTCTATCAATTGAACATAAAACTTTTATGCAATAAGATTTCATGTGAAAAACAAGATGCTCACTGGAATTTTTGACCAACATTTACTGCGAAAATATGAAAATAAAGTGTCTTTTTATTTGTACTTGTTAGATGACTCATAAAATAATCGAAATACAATTATTAATATTAACAAACTCAATTAAAAATATTGTAAAATTCTAAAATTAATTTTTTTAAATGAATGCATTAAAAATTAAAAATTTTTCAATACACGAAAACCAAAAATGTGATCAACTAAAAATATCCCATCCTCTTGATGAGTACTTCTATTTTAATTACCATTATTAAATCGTTGTGTGACGCAGGAGACGTTGTAAAAAACCTAGGCTACCCCATTTAAATGATATCAAGTCAGTTGAATAGATAATAGAAGATGAAGTAAAATGATGTTTTATGTATTTTATAATTTATATAATATTTTCAAATTCTTCTAAAGACATGAAATCGATCTTATATAATCTAAAGATCATGACATAATTGTTTTTAAAATGTTGCTAGCTTCCTTATTCCTGATTCATAAAAACCTTTGCCTTTGTCAGCAAAAAAGCCGTCTAGGAACGATTTGATGTCATCATCACTGGCGAATGTTTTTCTGATTAAGGAATTCTGTAGTGATCTAAATAAGTGAAAATCCGATGGGACCAAGTCTGGAGAATACGGTGGGTGCGGCAAAACCTCCCAACCCAGTGATAAAAGTTTCTGGCGAGTGGTCAAACTTGTATGCGGTCT
>MQRK01242650.1:14352-26165 GCA_001938485.1 Girardia tigrina | reverse complement strand
TAAAATATCAATTTTCCATCTGGGTGGGAGAAACACATTTCCAAATACTAAACTCAACATACAAAATTCAACAAACCAATTTCAACATACCAAATTTAAAATATTCCTCACAATCCTAAAAGAAAGAAAAAGTTTGACGAAATTCGTTAACAATTTTCTTGTACCATATTCATTTAAGATGGCATGCTCACCTTCGGCAATCACATTCAACCACTGACAGATATCATTGATAGTTATTCAGCGCTCTTTCTTAACAATTGACAAACGTTTCTCTATTTTTGTCAAAAAAATCACAAGGACGGCCAACTTTCTCATGTGAATAGCAGTCATGTTGGAACATGCTAGTCAAATCGTAGATTGTTCTACGAAAGGTTGTTGTCAAAAGTTGTTTGTAATTAATTTAATATTTTCAGATTGTTATCACATAAAACAAGTAATTTAATAACACACCGATACTTGACAATTTGCAATATTACTTGACGACAATTTAAAATTGGGACAGTATGTAGAAAACAAGAAATTTGTTTTGATTCAATTTGTGTTTCAAAACAAATCCTATTCTCGTAACCTAAAATGAAGGTCTTATAGAATAAAGTATTATTATTCTTACAACTTGATTTGTTGTATAGACTGGTATTTGTTGGATACATCACGTATTAGTAAAAGCATTTATTAAGAGTAAGACAATTTTGTGTTGTTTTTATTGTGGGAAAGAGAAGGGGCTCGCTAAAAAAATGGCTAGGGTCCTAAAGTAAATTTGTACCTTATTCATTTGATATTATACCACAAGATTAACAAGAAAATTGCATTTTTAGTAACTTTATAGTGAGTGTTTAAATGATTTTCTGATTTATTGATTTCTATAGAATATAAATTTTGATCTGATGATGACGTCTAAATCATTAATTATCTTGAATTTTGTTTTTGATTTGTTGTTAAAATATATTATTTATTAGAAAGAACTAAACGTTAAACGATGAAACTCTTAAATTATCGTAAAGTACATCATATTTTTAAATTAATCTAAATTATTATAAATAAATTATTATATGAATATACTCAGAACGAGCGACTCCTCATTTTACCGGGTGCTCAAATATTGTATCGAAACCATTTATTTTCGGTCTGACCTCTCAATTTAATCATATCGATATTTAATGGAGCTTTTACACATATATCTATTTTCTATAGGACATACTACTAATATCAATTATTCTTGTATTTATAAAGTTGTTAAATCTATTTTCCTTTATCTTCTTTATTTACGAAATTCGTTAATTTTTTAAATATTCTGGAAAAAATGTTGAAATTGAATTTATTTCCTGTAAGGCGCTAAATGTAGTCGCAGAGTATGATCCGAAATGCCAGGAAAATCTATCGAAAGCGATAAAACTGAATCCGAAATTATCAGAGGCGTGGTATCAGTTGGGAGAGTGTCATTGGAAGAACAGTGATATCAATGGCGCTTTTAATTGCTTCAAGAGTGCGCTCGAGTATCAGGTAGATAGTTTAATTGGTAGGTAGTTCATCTTTATCCGCTCCACCGTTAAAGATTTTCCAGAATTATTTTTAACCATAATTCTTTAAATGATTTTTTAGTGTCTTCTACCTTAAAAATTCTAAAATCTTTTTAAAAACATCTTTTCGTCATATTTGAAATATTGTTTTTGAGTATTTATTTTTAATATTAAATTATTTAAAGTTTGAAATATGTTTAGTAACGTATCTCCCTTAATCTTGTATTTAAATTTATTATAGTAGAGATTTTTAATCTTTTGTTTCCACAAGTCCACTATACAAAAAATTTTCTACAGCCTTAAGACTGTATACAATTTTAGTAAAATTATTTTATAAACATTTTTGCGATTGTAAATTATAGAAAGAACAAATGTAATAATAAAACATGATTTATTTCGAAGTGATAAAATAAACTAATTAAATAATGAAAAATACCACAAAAATATTATCAGTGACTTCCCTAGTTTCGGATGTTGGAAGCTTATGTTTGAAAATAATTCGGTTGATTAGATACCAATAATTGTATTCCGGTTTTGAGATTTTTGTCTGTTAAGCATGTTCGATGACTTCTTCAAACACCTTTTGTTCAAAAATGTTGTTTTGCTGATATAAGTACAATCAAAGAGCACTAGAATATGTCGAGCAACATTCGTAACTTCCGATATTCTATTGCAGACTTTCAATCGTCGACTGCATCACCATTCTTTTCATTTTTTTGCAAAAAGAAAGACGATCGATTTTGACGCTTCCTGTTCCATTTTATATTCAAATGGCGCATCCACTGTCCCTAAGATATGAGAAGATGCGATGAGTTTAATCTTTTTTTTTAATATTTATTTGATATCCGTCTCTCTCACAGTCAAAAGCGACTGAGGAAAATGGAAATATTGTTTCTGCTATATTAATGTACTTTTCTATATATGTTACAGATATTTGACGTTTATTTCCGTAAGGACAGATTTAAGAAATTAATGTGTATTGAAATTTCAACCAGAAAAGCCAAGTTGACTATGAAAACCTTGTCACTTGTAACTTCTAATCATCCAATACTTCATGTAGTATTACATTTTTATCAATTAATGTATTTGCTACTGAATTATTCCGCACCATTTTTATAGTGATTCATTGTGGTTCTCCATTTTGTGAATCAGATCTGTACCTTTACATCTGATTTTCCTTTTCTTCAGTTTTATTATAAACATTTTTTTACATTTCATCTGTCTTACCAGTTAGATTGTTCACCTTTACTATATCGACGGAATGTTTTACCTGGACGTTTGAGCAAATTGTGCAAATACACCGACTCTGTTCGATCATTTCCTCTATCACACTGCCTAATGAAATACGATGCGTCTATTTTCCATTATTTACCATAATTACGAACTGGACATTCTGGTTGGTATTTAATTGATGAGTTTTTCAGTTTTCAATCATTCTTATTTTCTCAAGAATTCAGATTTTACTTCATTTGTTTTGTGTAACCCAAATGTTTCTTGGATCAATTTGCGTCTGCCTATTGTATTTATTTTGCTCCTCAATTGACCAGTTCTTCAAATTATTGAACCATTGATCTCTTATGTTCAAATTATTTAAGATGATTGAATGAATCGTTTGGATCTCTAATCGAGTTTTCGACAAATTTGGTTTACTTCTCTTCATATCTGCACGTAAAGTTAATCAATATCTTCTGATATTCTCCATACTATTTATCTCTTCAATGTAAAAGAATATTACTTATCGCACGTATTTTTATAAGCTAAATTTTATTTCCTGCTCAATTTTGATTCGTGTTATTTAGTCACAAATAGAGATTAATCAAGAATAAAGAGAAATTATTTTAAATATGAGAAAAATTTTAAAAGTAATTTCGCGATCTTTTTCAATGAAAAACACAGAAAAATCAATTAAGGAATGCATCAGAAAAAAAATTTAAAAAAATTAACAGTGTAGCGGAAAAAGTTGAGAACTGAAACCAGTAATTGGTGAGGATTGAATTGACAATCGATGCAGTCAGACAAGCATATCTTGCGGTCTATGTCAATGGTGTTGCGTCAACTACCCGTTAACTCACTCGAGGAGCGCAGGAATCGCTTTTCTGAGTCTATCAGCCGCGCCAAAGAGGCACTCAAGCTGGATATCAATGACGGAAAGTCCTGGGCTGTCCTCGGGAGTGCATATTTAAACACATTCCTTGGTAATCCATTTAATCCACAATCGATGAGTCGCGCTCTATCGGCATATCAGAAGGCGATCAGAGACCCAGTAGCAAATACCGACCCAGATCTACATTACAACTATGGAATCGCCCTTCAATATGAGGTTTTTGAAAATATATTGTAATATTGTTTATAATTTAATGTTTTCTAGAACCTACTTACATGATGTTTAGAAATTAAGGCAACTGTTTCTTCTAATCACAAATCTAATTAAAAATTTCAGTGTGTTGCAAATCGATAATAAGATTTTAAAAAGTGATTTATTTATATTAGGTTGTTGCAACATCAAGGCAGGTTTTTGAACCTAAACTTTAAACAAATGTAACTGAGCACAGAATACACTTTATTAATCGAAATAAAAACCATCAGAAGCAATACACTTGCCAACGAGAAACAAGTTTATTGATGCCCCTAGTGTAGAATTCTAGATGCGATGAAAGCGTCAAAGGCGTCTTTGGCGTCGTCTTGGTTTTTGAAGCATTTTTCCTGGAGTAAGTTGTTCAGATGCTTGAAGAAATGGTAGTCGGTGGACGAGTGGTCCGGTGAGTAGGGTGGATGAAGCAGAGTTTCGTAGCCCAATTCGATTTGTGGTCGGGCGTTGTCGTGGAGAAGTGGCCCCTTCATATTGACCCATTTCGGCCACATAAGTCGGAGCTCATGATGCATTTTGTCAATTTGTTGGCAGTACTTCTCTGCGGTGATCGTTTCACCCGTATTCAGAAAGATGTGATTGATGAGACCGGCTGCAGACCACCAAACAGTCACTATAACCTTTTGGTGGAGTTTCGGAAAGTGATGAGGAGCCTCATCGCGGTCCAACCATTGTGCCGAACATTGCCGATTGTCGGTAGATCCACTTCTCATCACATGTCACAATCCGATCGAGAAACGGGTCGTTCTTGTTGCACAGAAGAAGCGCGGAAGACGCCTCAGAACGACGATTTTGTTTACTTTCGTTCAATTTGTGAGGCACCCATTTATCGAGCTTTTTCCTTGAACACTTTCCTTGTCCCAAACTTTGTTGATGTTTCGAGCGGTTTGAGCTGCACTACGCCCTAGCTTGAACTCGTAGAAGTAAATGTTTTCCAAAATCACGTTTTGACATGTGCAATTAAAATTGAAATTATTAACAAAGGAAACATTGTAATAAGTTTTAGACAAATATATCTGAAAGAGTATTAATGTCTCATAACATCACACATGCTTTAATCGTATAACATTGCGGTAAATACAAAAAAATCAAAAACCTGCATTCCTTTTGCAACAAGCAAATATCTAAAAGATGTTTTATTAAACAAAATGAGCCCATAATTATGAAAGTGATCTTAGTCAGATATTTAATGGATTACGTTTGAATAAATTGAAAAATTTATTTATATTATGCAACATTTTAATTGAAAAATTATTATTAACGTGAAATTTTGTGTGATTCTCATTCGAGAATGATATTTTCGGAATTTGATTTCACTTAGACCATTTTCAAAATTAACTGAATGACTTAAAGCACTAAAAACATCCGAGGTTATCAGAAACAATAATTGAAATGAAATATTTCATTTATTACTTATTTGTGAAAAGTAATCAATTTTTATCATTTTAGGCTTTTCATTATGAGTTTTGAGATTCCTAAAATGTTCTTGAAAAACTCGAGGAATTTAGGATAGGAAACACATGATATGATTCTTAGTTCAGACATTGTTCATGTTTAAGATAAGCATCGTCCGAACAATCCAAATGTAACAATTCGCAAATGGTGTCACATAAAATTTCATTTATGGCCATTTTTTTAGAAGAATTAAATTCTGGAATGGGTGAATGAACGGCTGTCAGAATCAATACAAAAAATATGTCTCTGCAAAGGTAGAACATAATTCCACAGTTGGTCAATATCTTATTCCAGCAGGACAAGGTTACATTCCATACAAACTATAAGTCATTTGAAATACTTCGTGAATCTTTTTGTAACTGATTTATCATCAACATGCCGAAACGTTTTTGTCCGACCCATTAGTCCAGATTGACCATGCTGCGATTTTACGAGTTTACATCAAATCACAGGTATGCCATTCACCCCGTCCAACATCTTTATGCAGTTTCAAAACCGCCTTAATAATGCTATTTGAGATTTAAAAAAATAAATAATCAAATTTATTTACAAAATGTCAAAATAAAATTTGAAGCGCTGACGTAAAAAAATGATTTGTAAATAAATGAAATCATATAAGAAAGTGATTAAAAAATTATTCTATTTCTTGTTTAAATAAATGAAAAGGTTTAAAAAAAACAGAATTAAAAAAAAGGATGAAGGTGTGTTTCCTTGTTATGTGGATTTGTGAAAAGATAAAAGTTTGCTGAAAAACATGTGGGTTTTCAATTCAATTCTAATGCCTTTACTTCTCATGGTCGATGCCGAGTGGTTCCATACAAAGATTGCTCAAGCAGCTCGTTGCAAACATGTTGCTCTTGGCAAACAGATATTTTTAATACTTTAACATGCTTAATGCTTGTACCAAGGTTCAAGAAATATTATCCAACACTGAACTTTGTATCGTGAATCTTGATTGACATGTGGAACACATAATTTAATATTATTAACTGTTTAATTCCATCGATTTCATATTCTTAATGCTGCTTATCTTTATCCCCTTCAAAAATATTTTAATGTAATGTAATACTGTGGAAACTTGTTAAATTCTTTTACTTATTTCTCGTAAATTTCTTACAAAGATAATTTTTTTAGATGCAGTAGAACTTGGTTAGTACGGACCTCATGGGACCGTAAAAACACTCAGTTTAAACTAAGATCCGTTATAACGAAGTTTTAGTATATATTTATTTTTGAAAAATCGCTAATGACTTCCTTGCCTTAAATCCAGATTTGCGAGGATCATGCCGAGCCTTCATATACAAATTTGAGGTAGAAATAACAATTTTATAAAACTCTAAAATCTGTCCTGACTTTTGAGACACCGAGTATAATCCGAGGTTAAAGATTGTGTTCTTCGTGAGCGAATAATGCGAGCATAATTTTGTTAATGTAATATATTACAAAAAAATTATAAATTTCATTATTTAATCCATTGAAAAACAAAGTGACATTTCAAAGTTAACATTCATCTGAGAAAATTTTCGAAGGGATTTAACGATACTTCTTTCAATTCATTTATTAATTCACCAAGTTAATAAGTCAGATTTTCATGAATTTTTGGATTTTGTTCTTAAATATTTTCTTTGACTGTTGACAAGCTTATTCTTTGGTTCATTCTTCTTCATTTCATTCTTATTCGATATTGACTAATCATGCTCTTCTACAATTTTTGTCGCATTTACACCTTTAACATCGTTTGATTCTACATCACACGCACGAAAATAAAAATCAATGCAGTTGTGACATATTATCAGATAGCGTCATTTTTTTTGGTTTGTACATTTTTGAGTGTCTCAGTAGGCAAGGAACCTGGTGGCGCCTATCTCCTCTCCAGGTATTGATGGCCGTTGGCCCCAAGGAGCTCATCCGCCCTTTGCTAGTTTTCTTTTTCATCCTGCTAGGTGTCCACACACCTCTTCACCCAGGTTGCTCTGGGTGAGGCAGCCGGTTTAGTCGCCAACTATTCGACCATGGGACAGGTATTACAGGTTTACATGGTACCTGTAGCAGACAGATTGCCTGACCTGACCTGTAGTCAATGGCCCCGCGATTTTATCAATGATCCCAAATAAGTACTAACGTGGCCGTTGGTTGCTTGACTTCGGAGATCGGACGAGATCCGACGTACCCAACTGCGGCCATTGACTAGTGTCATAGCAAACCGGAAAAATGTTAAGTGGAGAAAATGAATCAGTCTGGTGTAAGGCTAGCAGTAGAACTACTTAAATTGAATGTGAGTTAGATTAATGATTAATTTTGTATCACTGAACAGCGTGCTTTCAAAAAAATGCGATTCAATTATAACAAAGCAGAACGGGAAAGGTTTTTAACCTCTCAGTAAAAGTCTCTCAAAGAGTTACTTTCTGCAAACATTAGTTCTAAGGTCACCTGAATTTGTTGTTGTACTTTTGTTAATAACAAATATAATTTATATAGTTTTGACGGTTGGTGGTTCTGTTCCAGAAATTGAATCAAAATCCTTTTACCCAAATGTCAAGTTTGTGGTCGTTAAATCTTGATTTACGATATGGTTCCTCCAAAATTCTACTAAATATACATAGATATTTTCAAAACCAAACAAAGGAAAAAGCAAAATAATTAAGGAATATATAAGGAATAGACAAAATAATTGGTATACAGCTATTTTTGATTGATTGCTTAAAATTCTTCAAGGAAATTGATGAAAAATCGATTATTGAAAACTTTACTTTCAAAACCCTTTTTCTATTTTTTTAAATTGAACACACGACTAAACGTGTTTTACATTTTTTTGGGATACATAGAGAGATTCAAACATAATGTAACCGAATCTTTGGCGTTCGTTTCGCTAAGAATCTTCAACAAACATCAACCAGTAAATTTTGCTTTCTTTATCAATAAAAAATCTTTTAGAAATGTTTAATTTGTGGAGTACGAAAACAATTTTCACGAAAGTCAATTCTACGATGAAATATTTACTTTGGCATTTTATTTCATAAAACAGGACAAACTTTTCTTCAATTAAGTCACAATTTTATGAATTATACTATCATTTATTTTAATCATAAATAATATCACTTAGTCATCTATTAAATGAAAAATGTACTTATTTTTTTAAATTTCTTCTCAATTTAATTTTAAAAATAAATAATCTCAGTAAATAAATGATAAGAGGGTTATAACATAATTAGAGTGACTTCAATGAATGCCTGAGTCAGTGGTGCTGCGCATCCCGCCTTGATCCTACATGGCGGTTTCCCAAAGAGTCCATGAGCAAGGCGGTAGTGTTCATCAATGAACTTGCCTTTCTGATGCTCAACCGTGGGAAGATGAAGGAGAAGCGGTTTCGCCAGCTCATATCACATCTCAATGACGCCAAGACTCGCGATAAAGATCTGGGACCATACACAACCGACATAGCACCGCACATCGGCCTTAAGATGACCTCGGTGCTGTTCTCTGAGCTCAAGGTAACAGGAGTTCTATCTCCATTCCTACCTTATATATCCTATATTTTTATTAACCTTTTATTTAATATTTCATTTCTCTTGTTTAATATTTCAATCTGAATTTTCATGGTAAATACGTAGCAGAAACTTTCTTAAAGATAGTTCAAATAGAACTAACGATATTTAGAAATAACCTATTATATGTTGGAATTGATTCGTAGCGTATTAAATTTTTATGCTTTTGTCTTCAGAAATGCATTTATCTTACATCAACTGTTATTAAGTAATATTTTTACGACTGCCTTACTATCAATTGTTACTGTCAGGTTGTCCTAAAAGTTCCCGGTCAAGAATGAAAAATACAATTTTATGTGCAAGAATTTATTTTAAATGAATAACAATTGATCTTCAAAGTACAGTCCCTCGTTTTCGACCACTTTCGGATCTGGTCAAAGTAACATTCCGGCTTCATCGAATTGAAGAACTGTTGACATGCTTGTTCAACTTCATCGAATGCTTTGAATCGGCGGCCTTTCAACAAGTGTTGCATGGATTGGAAGAGGCCATAGTCGTATGGAGCGCAATCAGGACTGTAAACAGGATGTGGCAGGATTCCGACTCCATTCAACTCTTGGAACCTGTTTGTGATCTTCTTGGTGGTATGAGACTTGACATTGTCTTGCTGAAGCAGTGTCATTTTCGGTTGATTAAGGCAGGATACTTCTCCTTGAGTTTCTCGTAGACACGGTCTAGCTGTTGACAATAGAGCTCTGTATTAATGGCCTGGCCGTCCTGAACCGACTCAAAGTTCCACCAGACGCACAACATGATTTTCAAGCCAAATCGATCTTGTTTTGGAACTGACGGCGTTACTTGACTGCTTGTCTCGGTTGTGGTTGACCGAGTAGACCCACTTCTCGTCTGACGTCACAATTCGTTTACAAAAGCGGTCATCTCGTGGAATCTGTAACAGTTGTCGGCAAATTTGAACTCTTTTATCGGCCTGTGCTTTGGTGAGTTCGTCTGGATCTTGACGCACTTTCTTGTCGAGCTGCTTCAAATGTCAATGTATGGTTGACTTGCTAACTTCAAGTTTAAATGCCAAATCGCGAGTGCTTGACGAAGACTTCATGTCCAACTCCGCTTGCAAGTCATCGTTATCCAATTGTGTTGGTCGTCCAGAACGAGGACTGTCATTCAAGTCAAAGTTGCCTTTATTGAAACGCTTGAACCAATCAATTACCGTACTTTTTCCGACCGTTTGTGTACATTCATCTTTGCAAATTGCCTTGGGAGCATCTCGTGTTGTCAAGCCATTCTTCCAATAGTGACACAGCAACACACGGATTTAAAGCTTTGTAATCTCGTAGTCCATATAATGCTATAAATAAATCGATATATATCAATATCAAGTAAATAAAGTCAAAATGAAATTTGAAAAAAAAATTGTATTTTCATTAATGACCGGGAACTTTTAGGACAACCCAATACACTACTTGCATATGAATAAAACTGCTGCGGAAAGCCATTCAGATTTCAAATGTTTACGGGAAGCAAGATTTAACTGAGTAAACGTGTCGGAAATGGTTTTCCACGATTCAAGATCAGTGATTTTGACTTGAAGACAAATGATAACATAGACAGCCAAAAACGTTTGAAGATAAATATTCGAGACATTCCTGGTGGATACCCTTCTTAAACGCGTGAAGAGTTGTCCATATCGTTGTGAGTTGAGTTGTCAACAGTAGGAAAATGATTTAAAGAGCTAGGAATAATCCAAAAGAAATGATTTTTTCACATGAATTAAATCTGATGGACCACCAAAAGCGTATTTAAACGATACAGAATAAAAAAGTTTTTGACATAGGATTGTTATTGGTGATAACAAGTGGATACATTATGATAATCACAAGCGTAGGAGATCATGGGTTACGCCTGGACATTTATAATCATCACGACCAAATCACAATATTCATGGAACTAAGCTCCTTCCTTGCATTTGTTGAGATTAACGGGATGTGGTTTATTACAAAATGCTGAATCCAAATGAAACCATCACTGGTGATTGTTACCAACTAAAATTGATGCGTTTGAGTCCATGCACTGAAGGATGAACGACTGGAATGAAGCGAAAGGCACGACAATGCAAGACCAAGTATCTCAAAACTGCGAAAACGTACCTCCAAACACTGAAATAGGAAATTCTAATCCACCCTCCGTATTTTCCCGATATTACTCCTTCGTATAATCGCCTGTTTCGATCGACGGATCAGGGTTTGTCGGCGGAGAAATTTACTTCTTACTAAGAATGTCCAAATATGATTAATTCATGGCTTGTCTCTAAGGAAGAACCGTTTTTTATACTAGGTATTTATCTCATATCCTAAGGATGGGAAAATGTGATGGCAAGTGGTGGACAATATTTGTAGTAATACATTTTTATATTTATATTTAAAATAAATAAAAATTAACAAAAATAAATCGTTCCTTGTCTCTCCAAAACGCTAAGAATTAATTCCATCTCATAATAAATTATCTTTCTGATCCGAATTTTAATAGAACTAATAACGCAATGAGGAAAATCAAATCTTATTACAATATTTGTTACATATTTTAGTTATTACAGATAAATAACGACAAGTTATTTTTATAAATGAAAAAACCGCCATTTGAAAATAAAAAACTTTTATCGATGCAATATATTTCGACGGAATATCCGTCATCATCAGACAATTCTAATCCTAGCTGCTAAGCTTATATATTAGGTATATAACTTAGTTTTTTGGATTTTCTATGAGATGGTGTAACCTTTGTAATAAGCATTATTTTACAGTCGTACATACATATTTTTAAAGTGCTGAAATTGAGGCATTAAAATTAAGTTGGTCATTGACCTTAAATTCGTCATAAACATATTTTTAATCACGTTTTAGCATGACAACTTTCATACCAACAAAACAGCATTTGCGGGAAGCACTACTGTTTTGCTTTAATCAAAAGAAA
>MQRK01242647.1:4234-14920 GCA_001938485.1 Girardia tigrina | reverse complement strand
TTAAAAACAAACGACCGGGCGACTTTCAAAAATGTAGCAATTTCTGAATCGGTGTGTCCTGCAGCTAATGACACAATAACTGCATGCCTTTTCATTTCATTCGTAAGAGTAGCTTTTGCAATGTCTACCAGCAAAAATAAAATTATGTAATTATAACACACAAAAAGATATGGTGTCTATATTACGTGTTCTCAAATAGCTGCCGCACCCTGTAGGATTTTTAATTTCAAAATATCAAAACTTGAAGTTCACCAAAAGGAACCCCAACAATAATAATGTTTCTATTCCTAAATTTTATCGTATTTAGAACTTAATTCTTAAAAATTTTATTTTTGGTATCTAACGTTTAATACAATTGTTGAAGGATTTTACCGGAGAATTATAGGAACACAGTGTCAGTAAATGAGCAAAAGTGATGATTAAGTACTCTAACTTAAATTAAGTAAAAATAAAATACAATAAAACTTAATAAAACTTAATCCCCATTAATTTGATCTATGTTGTCTCACGTTTTCTATAATTCAAAAGTTTTTTTAAAAAAATATACAAAAGATTCACAAAAACTCACGGAAATGAAAAATATTTAATAAAGAAATCTGTTTCAAAGAAGATAGAATAAAATTGTTTTCCTGAAACTGTTTATGAAAATCGAAAAGAAAAATATGTTTTTAGTATAAAGCTTTTTTTTATAAAGCTTTTTTTAAAAACTTTTTAGTTTCTCTAAAAAATATTTCATTAAGATTTGTTAGGGTTGATGTAGGATTGATTTCAGTTCGGTGAGACATAAAATTAAAATCTGTAATTAATAATTTTCTGTCTAATATAAGTCCTGTGCAATACGTATTTTATGTGAATGGAATCAATACATTTTCATGAACATTAGTTTTTCCTCCGTATAATCTTTCATTTACTATTTAAACTATCTCATCTTCATGTAATCTTTTGGCGGCCATAATCTCACTAAAATGATCCTCAGATAAATCTTGAAAACCTTGCCCACTCTAAAAACGAACACCCGAGAAAAATATTTTTGAAAGAAGTACTACAATTTTCATTTTCAAGATCATCAGACAATATTACTTTCCAACATGCTTTAAAGGTTGATTTTTTTATTTTAAAATAAACTAATCTTGCAAACTCAATTAACTCTAAATTTGTAAACTTGTCCCAAGCATCGATAATTTTCGTTCTTAATTGCTCTAAAGTGTACCTAAAGATTCTTTTCATGTAAAATGCCTTGAATTCAATAACTCAGATTTCAAAATTCGCTTTTAAAATATTTATTTTAAAATTATGTTATACTGAAAACATTTAAAAGCGTGCAATAAGTGCATGTAATTTTAATTAAAAATATTTTTCTTCTAACTGATTCATAAATATGATAATTTAATAGCCGTAATTTAATTTAGTCAAAATCAAATGGATACTGGTGAAGTTAAAAATATTTATTATTAATAAAATTTATAAGATTTCCCAGAAGGTTGTTTCTTCTTATGTTGACAGTTGTTTTTTTCAGCAGCGGCACGGTTTGCCAGTCTATACTCACTGCATATGAGCTCAATATATGAGTATGCTGTGAAACTTTTGCATGAACTCACAACTCTTTTGCAGACTCATTCTCGTCACAGACAGCCCCTTCTAATTACAGAAGAGCATTATATTAGATATAAATAAAACTAATAAAATTTAAATTAAATTCTTTTTTTACAATTTGATAACATTGTTATTATTTTGAATTTTTATTAAGAAATGGTTACAATTATTTATTTTAATTATTAATTTTAGAAATTAAATTTTTTAAAAAGATTTAGAAAAATTGTTTGAATAATCATGATTAAAAATAGAAATAACAAAACCAATTAGAGCGATGTCAAACGGTGAACGATCTTCCGAAAGTTGTGATGACTCTAAATTTGATAATAATATACATTCCAACGAAAATTGTCTCAATGTTCTTAAAAACTTTAATAAAAACCAAAGAGTTCTAACCACTGCCAAACAGATTTCCGTTTCGTCCATGCCATTGAACTGAAAAAGAACGCATGATTTTGGCGTGGTGGCCATATTAAGAACACTAATTGGATTTTCAATACATTTATTGATAACACAATTTGAATTGCCACTAGGACAATTATCCACAAAATTTTTGTGACAAGTCACCGTTCTTAATTGATAAATTTTTAATTCTTTTTCTAAACGTCTTATTATTCAAACAAATTTAAATTAAAATTTAATTTTCAATTTGATTACAAAATAATTTTAATTATTTAAAAATATATTGTAAATGTATTATTTAATTTTAAAGTTGGTTATTTAAAATTTTAAATTAATTAAAAAATTGGACGTTTTAAAATATTTAAAATATCAATCTTCTATCTGGATGAGAGAAACTCAATCCTACAACAACATACCAAACAACATACTATAAACACTATTAAAAATATTCCTCACATCCCACTCGATTTAAATTGCTTTAGCTATTCTAGATTCCTGATCGAAATTCTACCATCTATCTCTAATTCATAACTTCTTTCACGTATTTAATTTTTTGTTGCCGGATCCAAATATCGATCTTCTTCTTTTGTTTGTTTTCTTTCTTTATCAACTCTTTATCCTCAGCTTGAAAAGTTCGATTTGTTTTCACTACATTTTTGTTCTTTTCTTTCCTGACCTTTTCTTCATTGGTGTTTTTCCACCTATGTCTTAACTTCCTACTAAATATTATTTCCGCTGGTGAAACACCTATGATAGCTTGAATTGTGCTATTTAACACCAATTCTACCTCTGGGAAAAATTTTTCCAGTCATTGTGAGTTTCATCTGTCATCCGTATATTCATGACATCTCTAATTGGTCTGAATTGTCGCTTCACGATCCTGTTTGTATTGTGGTGGTAGGGAGTGTTATATACTATCTCAGCTTTACATTTATTCATTGTGTTTTTAAAATGTGCTGGTTTGAATGTTTTTCCTCTATCAGTCAGAATTTTCATATCCATTTGTCTAGGAATACTGCATTTAAACTGATGTATTTGCTAAATTGATCGATTATCTCTAGTATGTATTCACATCCATTAATATTTCTATTAAGTATTCCGCAGAAATTGATACAAAGTTTTTGGAAGGGTTAATCCGTGAATTGTTTCATGTGTTTCGCTTTTGTTTTCGTTGTAAGGGTCTTCCTCTTCTGAAAATTTAAACAGCTTCGTAAGATTTTTTATATTGTTTTTCAATTTTCATCCATATCAAAGTCATCTTTTAAATAATTTTAAACTTTCTTGCTACCAATGTGACATAGCATCTTGAGTAAATCTTTCACAAATTCATGTTCTTTTGATTTCCTGGATCCAGTATTTGTAATAGATTGTCGTCAGGATATCATATTTCAATACCCATTTCTTTGTTTTCCAAATTCTGAGATCTTCTTTAATTTGATTTGTCTCATTATTTTCCTTCTGCCACCTGAATTCTTTTGATTTTTCGCCTAGGGCTAATATTATTGTTTTAATTTTCTCTTTCCTATCTTTTTCGTGCGTCGTCTGACATTGAACACACATTTCGCTCGACATTACATCGGCTTTAGAGTGTTTTTCACCTTTTCAGTATTTTATTTTCATATTCAACTGACTAAGAAATTTATCTAAGTTTGAAACTGTAGAGTTATTCGATTTTTTATCGTCAACATAAATGTGACGGCTTTGTGAGAAGTTTTTAATAAAAATTTCTTGCTGTAAAGATTGCGTTTAAGGTGTTGTGTAAAATAGTAGATTAACTTGCAATTAAGATATTTGCTTACAAATAAATATCAAATCTATAATTTTATTTTTTAGTACCCAAACTTCTTTTCATGGTTAACATAGAAATGAATTTTGATTACAATCATTTATAGAAACACTAAATTATTTCATTTGTGTTTTAATTTGTATTGTAAGCTAAAAATAAACAATGTCAAAAAGTCATTAAAACTACACTTTTGTTTGACTTTCGTTTGAAAAAGATTAAGATTATAAGAATACCGTATATACCTCTAAATTGACAAGTCAAATCTATAAGGAAATGGTAGGAGTTATTTATGTTTTTTATAAATGAATTAATGATACATTTAATGATAATATTTTTTAGCCTGTCATTATACCTGATCCACCTTTTGATTCCAAGGTACATTATTATTTATATATTAACAAATATATATGTATTGAAATGAATCTAAAAAATTAAAAATGTAAATTTCTCAAACAGATGGAAAATTTCGACAAAGATTTCTGTCCAAACAAACTTCTTTAAAATATAAATAATCGTTAAAATCCTATTTTTTAACTTAACATATTATATTAAAATATTTTTATATTAATGTTGTTCCGAATTGAATAATTAAAAAAATTAGGGATCTTAAATACGTTTTAAATCAAAATTATACATGTAAATTCTTTTTGTGTTTGTTTAAATGCGCCAATTGCAGTTTTCATTGTGTCATTTGTGATTGAAAAATAAAGAAATTCAATGTTTTATTTGTGAATTATTAATTTGATTTTGAAACTATTTCTGAATGTCAGTTAATACAAATTGTTGTGAACTTGATATTGATATTCATATAAAAAATATGGCTTCTTATTAAAACGATCTGATCAACAAAATAGATTCTGTCTATTAAAATACAAATACGTATTGTAGTACAAAGCAGATGATAATCTAAAATGAAAAAGTCAAAATATTTCATTACAAAGCATGAAGAAGTTATTTATCGAAATGGAGTATCATACGAGAGATCACGGACAACAACCAGTTTTGCTGTTTCATAATCAATTATATCACCTTCTATCAAATTTGAAAACCGGCGAAACTGCAGTGTAATCAATGCTTTTTGTCACTGTTCAAATATGTTTTGCATATATCCTTGTCATATGTCGATAAACCTTTCACGGACTCAGGAAGACTTTTCAGAATATTGCGGTACATCTTAATCGTGATTTATGGTATCAATTCCAAATGTGGTTGTAGCTTCCTTCTTAAAAAATGCCCAAAATTTAGGCATTGACCACCAAATTTTTTTTCAAAGTACGAGTCTTGTCTTCCTGTATCCGGGAGCAAATTTGAAATTGATGTTTTGAAGTTTTTTATATTCTTCCTCATCCATTGTTTTCCTTTGTTTTATGAATAATCTATGCTATTTATCTAAACATGCCTTCTTTAATAAGTATTTACAGAAGGCTTTTTGACAACTGCGCTTCCAATGAATACACATATATGAATTGGGACATCTGAATATGTCTCTCTTAAGGCCTTTATTTTAGAAAAATTTTTCTCCACATTAAAAAAATGTTGCATCAAAAGTATATTCTTCCTTGATTTTTCACATAATTAGAATTAAAAATTCTGCTGTTTCATTCTTAATGTAAAAGTAAAAAACATGGGTGCCTCGATTGTTACAATTAGTAGCATGAATCTTTAATAACGGCATTAAACTAGAATTTATCTTACAAATGAAGTCTATGACAGTACCTTCAAGATACTTTAAAAATAGTGACTATTTCTCTTTCGTTTTCAATAATAAAGGTAGGAAAGAACCATTTCTGTCTTTTGTATGTGATACAGACCACCATTATTTTTGAGGGACATCATTGTTGATTATATTTCTTCATTATCAGTACTAAAATAATTTATCACGTTTTGTTTCAAGTTGTACACAGTGTGGTGAGAGACATTGTTATGTGACCGGACAGAATGAAAATGGACAAAACAACACAGGATAAAAAACATCATACGTAGAAAGAACACAAGGACGAAACGACACAAAGATAGAACTAGAAGAAGCTAAAACAACACTCTGAAAATCTAAATATATGAAAAAACAACCAAAATATATATTTAATAAACATATTTATTCATTGTAAATTTGTCATTATACGTAATTACCCTAACTTATCATTTTCATCAGAATATTTTGTGTAATTAAGGCAATTTCTTGGCGAAGATTTTATACTTTTTCTTTTGAACTTCAAATTGACCTGATTTCATTTAACTTAGCAATAATCTTTGAAAAGCAATATTCTTTTTTAGTCCATTAAATAACTGTCAAAGCTCGAGTGACTCTATTGAAATAAAGAGTTCAAAGAGAATAATGAAACCCTTCGCAACAATTTATTGTTTTGATATATCCCTCAGCAGCTGCGTCATTAATGTGATAGGGAATTGTGCTGCTCTACCACGACGAGGACTTACAAAAATAATTTATAAAGAAGCAATCCAGTACTTCTTGGTATCTTTCATCATTAGGAAACGTAATTACAAAAAGACCAGAAACGTTTTTGACATCACTGACTGAAATAAATGATAGAGATGAAAGAGATTTCACTAATAATTTAATTTCACTATTTGTTTCATAATCCATTTTTAAACCTACATTATTTATCTTTCTGATTATATTTTGACAGAGATGGAAAAACATCCCTTAACTTCGGCATCTGGAAAAGAAATATGAATTGCTGATATAAAAGCTTTTTCAAACTCAACCAGAACTTTCTTTTGTGATAAAGTTGGAAGAAGTTGCTTCAAAATCCAGAGCATTCTGTTATACGTTTAAAATTTTTTTTTGAAGTAGAAAATAAATACAAGGAGGATAAAGATTACCAATTTTAGCATGACAGGCACAAACCTGATAAAACATGCTTGGAACTTTATCAAACGTACAGTCACCATAAATTGTTTTTTTGCTTAATTCCGCTAAGATATCTTTGTCTCCAGTTGCTAATATTCTATTAGGATCTTCAACACCAGTCATAGAAAATCAATGAAGAATATTTTCCAGATATAACGAAGTTGGATCATTAAGTGATCAGAATTTTTATATCTTCGTAAGTTCCTTGTCAAAGAAGAATCCTTTGATAAGTGCGTTAATACATGATTTTACAATTCTAAAACGGTTACCTTTATCGTTTCCTTCATTTTGCTTAAAGCAGTATTTGCATTGGGCTTTTGTGGACGTAAGTCATGACAATGTGACTGCATCTCTCCTTGAATAGCTTCTTCTTTTGTTTTTATTAAGTTTTTAAATTTTATGGAGTGATATTGTCGACATCTCCGTGTTATCACTTCATTACAATTTTCCCTTATCTTAAGGTAGTCAAACCCCATATATTTAATTACAAAATTTCCTATTTGACTGCGTGATATTTCCATTTTTTCAATTTATTTATGAATAAAAAATTCTAAATATGCAAAAAAATATATATATTATGTATCTGTTTTATTGATTTTTATTAACCAATTTATTCATCTAAAATATTTATTGATTACTTTTATTGAATTTTATTAATATTTTATGTATACAGTGGATCGCCAAATGGATAGAAACCAGTATGCAAACATGATAAATAATGATATGATAACTAAAAATAATAGTTTAATATAAATAATAATGTGTATTAATTTTTTATAGATAAAAGAAAATAATAATTTGATATACAGGGTTTTTCATTGAAATTCGACAAAATTGGAGGAGTGAAAAATAAAAATTATTAAAAATAAAGTAATGAGTTTGAAATCATAAAAAATACAGAGATATGATGTAAAAACTACAAATATATTGTTTATTTTTTAGCCGAATATAAAAAATTCCATTAATAATCAGCAAAATAGATTTTGTATTATATAACGATATTTTTTATGTTTGTTAAATTCGTCAGCAGTCTAAATATCTTAAAATAATAGAAACCAAAACAACATCTAATGAAAATCGACAAAGAATTATTGCATCCTATTTAAAAGGAAATTCAACCAAAAATATCGCGGAAGCAATGGACTTGAAGAGAACAACGGTACAAACTATAATTTCAAAATATTTAAGTTCTGGAAAAATAAATTCAGAAAAGATTGCAAATGGCGCAAGAGCTAAACTTTCAGATGAAAAGAAGGCTCAAATATCGGAGTGGGTTGGAGAAGATTGTACTCGATCTTTAAAAGATCTTTCGAATATGGTCCAAAATAAATTTGATATCTCTGTTTCTCGATCAACAATTCACAGGATCCTGGAAGGATTCAATTTTACATTCAAGAGATTAAGTTTGGTTCCAGTCAAAAGAAATGATGAAACTACTATAAGCCTAAGAAGAAACTACGCCCTATCTTTTTTAAACAAATTGAATTCTTATAATGAAAATCAGATATTTTTTATCGATGAAGTTAGTTTTTCTTTAGTAATAAAACAAATTTTTATTTTTATCAATATCTCCTGAGGAACTTTTCTTGTTAACGATAAGCTTAGACTTCGTTCTATTTCCCATGGATTTAAGTTCTATCTTATAGGTTTTGTAGGGAAAATTTGGTATTTTAGGATTCCAACTTCACTCTACTCATTCCGGTTCAAATGGTTAAATTTCCTTCTCTTTTTCTGTGACTTATCTTCTCAGAGATTTCACCTTAATTGCTGTAGTCGCCGAGTAGGCTTTGGTAGATCTTAACATGTTTAATCTATAAAATGTTCGGAAATTTATCTCACCCCATCTCTCTTAGACTTTTAAGAGGTCATACGCTTTGTACTGGATTTCATACTTAGAATCCTGAAGAATTTGCAAATAATATGTTATTTATTCCTTAGTGAATCTTATCTTCAACAATCCATTTCAACTTAGAGGAAACTTTTCATTTTTGTGTTGTTAAGGTCTGACAGATAATATATCATTTGTACATTCTTTGACCAAAGAATAGGATTGTTGCTTTATGGTATCCTTGATACACAAAGTTAGCAAGGCAGGCACGGGTTATTTCTAGGTCAAACTTCAAAATTGTTCAAAAGTTTTTTTTCAGCTGAGAACGTATTTACGTCCGTTTTATAATGACTGAGACACCTACACTACAATATTATTTAAAATTTATATATCTTGATTTTTTAGAAACGTTTACAGTTTGGTCTAAATCTTTTAAATAATTACCATCTTAATATGTTCAGATCTTTTAGACGATATATAAAACCTTAAGATACATAAATATAACTCAGATTGATATATTAAAATATTGACCTAAACATAGACTTTTCAAGAAGGATAATTGATATTTTTGAGTGTTTTATGAATCAAACAAAATTTCATATTTTAAATCTCGATTTATCATATTATTTTTTAAAATTGAAATGGAAATTTTAAAATGGTACTTCAAATTGGATAGGAATCTTGTGAATCGTGTTGGTTCCAGATTTGTGTTCGCCTTGCTTAGCATTTATAATATTTAAACTCAAATTGCCAGTCGACGTAAATTTTGATTTGAAACGCTTTGCATATTTTCAATTTTATTTGATTTAATTTATTGTTTGATAAATTCAAATGTTTCAGATACACATATTAATTATCTTCAAAAGTCACCACGGTACATCTAAATTCATAGCGAAGGGTCGTGGTAAATTCAACCATTGGTTTAAGTATAAAACCGTTTGAGATAAAACATCATTCAAGAAATTTTGAATCAACACAATTGTTTAACAGGAAAACAACTCACAAATTTATATATAGATTAAAATATTTCTCAACTCTTCTTTTATTAACTCACAAAAGTAAATATTTTTTCGAAGGATGTCTATGAATGAAAACGTTTCTACGAATTGTCAGTTCAAACTATGACAAACAGTAAAAAAACATCTAGTAATGAAATAAATTTAAAAATTAGAGCACAATCTCAAGACACGAAAAGAAAATGTTCAGTTTTAAATCTGTTACACTTATACTACTGTTTTGCTATTGTTTATGAATATAAATGTGGTGGGTGCGATACCACATACGCTGCAGTAGCAGACATTTCTCTAAACAAATTCAAAAACATTTTGGAAAAGAGAATAAGAGCAATTCAACGAACATGGAAAAATATTAATGGGAGATTACAAGTGATAATGTCAGGATTCTTAGTAAGCACGTTGATTTTTATCATTTAATTCAATCGATTTCCTAATTTTCAATTTCTATATATATAACATTGATTTAACAATTTTTATTTTCAAAGGTAATAAATTTACCTATGCCTTATTTTCAAATATAATGAAACATTTAATAAAAAGTTGCCAGAATATTGTAAGTTTCTTCTAGCCTTTCATACTTGTTAAAAGTCAAGATATTGTTTTATGGATCTGTAAGTATTATAGTAGCAGATAACATTAAATTGTACATTATTTTATTGTGAAATTGTCCCTTTCTTTTATATATTTTTTCTTTAGATAAAAATGTCAAATAATTGGATCAGCAAATGCGAAATAAATGATGGAATCTCAATTTTATTTTCTGATTCAGTAATAAATTTATAAATATATATGATACATCATAATAATAAAAATAAAATATTAAAATAATTTATTAAAATTCTTAATATTGATTAGGCTTTATTTTCCCTATTAGTTTATTAATTTTATAGTTGTATGATATATAAACCCCTAAATCATTTTTGATTAAAATTATGACAAGTTGTATTGGGAAACATAGTCAACCATCATAAATAATTAAAGTCAACCAACAAAATGATTTTAAATTAAAATAAAATTATAAATATATATAATTTTTTGAACTTTTTTAGGTTACTGAATAATTGTATTAACATATTCGTTCTCACCATAAAAAAGTTCATATTAAATGTTTTGAAAATTCTGGAAGTTTAAAAAAGGAAGCACCTTTATACATTTATATTAGGTTGGTCGAAAAATAATGGCGGTTTTT
>MQRK01242646.1:3921-14387 GCA_001938485.1 Girardia tigrina | reverse complement strand
AATATTTACTTATTTTTATGGTCATGTGACTTAAAATTAAATATTCATTGCTGATTCGGGAGGTGATGTCTCGCAGATTGCTTCTTCATATACCCCTGCTGACCGCTCAAGGTGCAAGGTTGTTGGTGAAATCGCATCTAAAATTCGAGACCAGTGGATACCTCCAAAGCTGTGCAAACTTCACTGGGATGGTAAAATGATAGCAACTCTTGAGAATCATCAGGTGAGTGAGGAGCGTTTAGCAATTATTGTAGGAGATGCTTCTGAGTTAAAGCTGCTAGCAGTACCAAGTTTCATAAAGGCGACTGACCAAATGATTGGGTCAGTCATCGCAGATCTCACCATGAACCAGCTGATGGAGTGGAACTGCAGTGACCACATAGTAAACATGACGTTTGACACAACCACTTCAAACACTGGTCACCAATCTGCAACCTGTATTGCCATCTAGTACAGACTCCAGCGAGTTCTTCTATGGTCGGGATGTCGTCACCACATTGGGGAAGTCCTTTTATCAAATGTTTTCAATGCTTTGTGGATTGAAACATCAAAGTCTCCTGATATCACATTGTTCATCAGACTTCACAGTAACTGGGATCTGCTACCTCACACTTCAGAGCAGGCAGCCATATTTCAGTCCACTGATTACAGTCCTGAGGCATAAGAGCTGCTGGCGGTGATGAAAGCTGATACACTTGCTTTTATTGCTGGAGTTAGTGAGTTTGTTCGGGATGACTATTGTGAGCTCAAAGACCTGTCATTAGTCTTCCTTGGTGCGGCTGATGATGAATTGCACTACCATCGTCCAGGTGCATTGCATAAAGCTAGATGGATGGCAAAGTTGATCTACAGCGTGAAGATTGCACTAGATGAGAAAGTTATTGTACAGCTTCCATCAGGAACAATCACTTTCGGGAATCAGATGACAAAGATTCGTGAATTTTCCACTTTCATAACTCCTGTGTGTTGCATGTGGTGGCTCACTTGCAAGAATGTTGTTGATGCACCATGGAACGATCTACAGTTGTTCAAGCGCCTACTACAGTATCAGCTGGTGAATAAGGATATCTCAGTATCTACAGTACGGGCTTTCAGTCGACATCAGTGGTACCTTACAGCTGAAATGTTACCACTTACCCTGTTCAGCAGTCAAGTGCGCTGACAGACAAGTGCGCTGACAGAGCTGCAGCTCTTACTGACGCTATGCTTAAGGTGAAGCCAGTAAATGAATGTTTAGCTCCTCAGAACCGCTTTGGCTCTGGATGGGGTAAGCCACCTTTTCCAGCAGCTGTCACTGTATCAACACGACTGTGTGATCTTGTTGGTACTGACTCCTGATTTACCATACACCGTCTGCAGATTAACAGTGACTTCCTTCAGCTTCCCGTTGCTCAGTGGGAAACTAGTGAAGCTTATCAGAGCAGTGCAGAGAATGTGAAAGCAGTGAATGTCATCAATGATGCTGCAGAATGTGGAGTTAAACTGTGAACCGATTTTGTTGACACATCACGTTCAGATACACACTATCAGAATATTCTTCAAGTTGTTGAACAAGACCATAGCAAAAATCCAAATCTGAGAGCCAAGAAAAACTGACAAGAACACTCATTTACATGCAGAACACTGATGCACTAATTACATTGCTCAATTAATGTAAACAGTTTCAAATGACATTGTCTACCGTTGGCTGTTAACTTACTTTTTATATAATTTCGTGTTATTAAGCTGAACAGTAACCCGTTGTACTCAGCACATGAACTGTGACAGCAGCATATGTTAACTGAAGCTGTATTTGTACCATTTTTTTAACCTATAACTGTGAGTGTAGTAGAAAAAACTTGTTTTTCCCTTTAATAATAAAAAGTTTTGTTAGATTTCATATATCGCGAAGTTCATTGCCACTGTGGGACATCTAAATATCTTTAAAACTGAAAAATATTTGTCACTTTTTCTCTTTATGCACAACCAAACACCATGGAAACCCAGACAGCTTAAACCTAGGCAATTAATTTTTTGTCTATAGACCGTGATGCACCCTATCGTAGGTGTACCATGCAGATGTTTCGGCGATCAAATGTTAATGGTAAAATGGTTCAGCGATCGTGGCTTTGCTTTTCGCCATCGGATGGCAAACTTTATTGCTACGTTTGTAAACTTTCAGGACCATCAAATTCATGCTCTCAATTAACAAATGGCATATTTTGAGATTGGTATCATGCAAGTACTTGATTTAATGATCAGGAGAAATCAAAACATCATCTTTAAGCTACAATGATACTCCTTCAACGCTCAAAGACATCTGGATGCGTAGAGGATGTTTTGGCCAAGCAGGTAGCTGAAACCGAAAGTTACTAGTGCAATATTCTCAAGCGGGTGACAAGTTTTATAAAATTTCTAAGTGAACGTGGCTTAGCCTTTTGCGGTTCAAATGAAAAGGTTGGTTCTGTTTCCAATGGAAACTTCTTGGGTATCTTAGAACTAGTAGCTGAATATGATGACTTATTTGTACAACATATAAGAAAACATGCAAATCAGGGCAGTGGTCATGCAAACTATTTATCGTCAACTGTTTGTGTTTGGTTGTGTATAAAGAGAAAAAGTGACAAATATTTTTCAGTTTTAAAGATATTTAGAGGTCCCACAGTGGCAATGAACTTCGCGATATATGAAATCTAACAAAAATTTTTATTATTAGTGGGAAAAACAAGTTTTTTCTACTACACTCACAGTTATAGGTTAAAAAATGGTACAAATACAGCTTCAGTTAACATATGCTGCTCTCACAGTTCAAATGGGTAACCAGATATTAACGGAGATAATATCGGGCATCAAGAAATCTAAGTACTGTTCTATTTCCATGGATTCGATACCAGATAAAAGTCATATCGACCAGCTAACAGTTGTATTTCGCTACATGGAAAACTCTTCCCCTGTTGAGCGGTTTCTAACCTTTTTATCTAATCAAGGTTATAAGGCAGTTGATATATTTAACGGTTTAAAAGATTTCTTGAATTTGCATGGTATGGATTTAGCAAACTGTCACGGACAGTCTTATGACAACGCTTCGGGAATGAGCGGTAAGTATAATGGTTTCAGGCATTAGTAAATAAAGAGAATGATCTACCTATATGGGTGCCTTGTGTTGGTTATTCACTGAATTTAGTTGGAAAACGGCTGCTGAATACTGTCCCTCAGTTATATCTTTCTTTGACTTTGTTAAACAGCTATATGTATTTTTACAGCATCAACCAACCGGTTTTGAATTTTAATGCAACATTTAAGGACGTCTGTTGATGGCGATAAACACTTCACACTTGTGCAACAGAAGCTGTCCGAAACACGCTGGGCATGTCGAGCCGGTGCAATAAAAGCTTTATAACACGGTTATGTTCAAATAAATATGGCTTTAAATACAGTTGTAGAAAATGGTGATGTGAAAAATGTTGTGCGAGCGCAGGCTGAAGGTTTATACAACCGTATGTGCACATTAGATGTTGGAATATATTCTGTGTTCTGGCATGATATTTTGGAACGATTTAATTCCACGAACAAGTCGTTACAAAATCCTAAGTTAGATATGAACACCGCAGTTGCCTCCCTAAATTCGTTGCAGACTTTTATTTAGTAAAAGCGCGATGTGTTTGAAGAGTATGAGCGTAAAGGAATGAATAAATCAGAAAAAAAAGGAGTATACACATGTACACAAATTGCCCCCAAAGCATAATGTACACCTCACTTCTCTTGATTACGGACGTGCTCAGGAATCTGTACTCTCTCCTGGTGAACAGCTTCATACCCAGTGTTTTCTGCCAATTATTGATCAACTTGTCTCATCACTCTCACAGCGTTTAAATGTATACAAGTCTGTCTGTGCTCGTTTTGGTTTCCAGAATCATCTAGAGAAACTCAATTACGATGCACTACAAACAGCGACAGCTAGTCTTGTGTGCCACTACAAAAACGACGTAGAGGACTGCCTCGGTAATGATCCGGTTAAGTTTGTTACGCTGTCACTTATGTATAAGGACGAGAAGGATACATCTGTTGATATTGGCAGAGAACATTATCTGTATCAGCTGCTCATCAGTAAATCTTTGCAAATCACATTCCCTAACGTTGAGATAGTACTACGCATGTATTTGATTCCGATGGTATGTAATTGCAGTGATGAGAGATCATTATCGAAAATGAAGATTATAAAAAACAGACTACGGACAACATTGATACAGGTAAGACTATCAAGTTTAGCTCTTCTGAGTATTGAATGTGATTTACTTCAAAATTTGAACTTTTCTGAAATAATCAATGACTTTGCAAAGCGTAAAACGAGAAAGGTGTCGTTGCTGTAATAATAGCTAGGCTAGTAGACGAACTTTGCAGGCCTAAGCTGCATGTTTCTAGTAAGTAAAAATTGTAAACAACGTAATTTAAATTTTAAAAAAGTGTTTGACAATCATGGGTGTACAGACTGCTAGTGTTATTGTACTTTTTAAATAGAATTCAATTAGTTTAATGTTTTTAACGTTTAATTTTGAGGAACCAGGGCCTCAACCACAGTAAATTTGGCCCTGGTTTGAATTAAAAATTCCTCAAGACTAAAAGGCAAAACAAAACACAAACAGTGAAAAAAAAACCGTTATAAACGTTATTGCGGGTTCGTTACGATACGCTGCCACCACAGTTGCACTACTTTCAATGACAAGAGAAGTTGATGATTGAAAAAAAATCGGTTAGCTGAATTCTTTATTGAAATATTAAAACAAAAAATAATCAATACAAAATCAAATGAATAATACCACAAAGACGAAAGTCATGTGCCTAACTAATGACTCGGGGACTGGAATATCGCAAGTGATGTGTGGTGACAAAATTATAGAATGGGAGAGCGAGTTCTGTTACCTCGACAGTATATTGACCACATGTAGAAGCTACAGTCGGGATATCGGTCAGCGGTTGCGTTGTGGAACGAGTAAGTTACGAGAATTGCAGCCCGCGATTCAAAGTAACCAAGTTCATATAGCGCTGATAAGAAAACTAAGCGAATCAGGCATTTTTTCGGCAGTGTATTATGAGAGTGAGTGCTGGGCAACACCTGAAAAAGAGGTAGCCCGGCTACAAGCTTTTCATAATACCTGTACACGCACTGCTCTTGGTAAAACTAAACTTAACAGAATACGTAATACGAATATGTCAATTGGTTTGCCCGAGAAGTATGTGGTACTAGTTAAATGGCGTATTGTATTCTTTGAGTGCAATAGACGAAAAGGTGTACGTGAGGTCGAAAGAGTATTAAACTTTGAAATGGCCTCATGAAATAGAAAGATCAGCGGCTATAAAAAGCATTTGAAGAAAGAGCGTATCGCCCGCGATATGCTCTGGTTATTTGGCGGTTAAGAAGATCTGGTCGAATACCAGGAATGCTTGAATGAGAAAGGAATTCTCAACACTAACGATAAATTCAAACACCTGAAAAAAGGAACTGTGTCTGAAAAACTCACATAAGTGATTGAACAGGGTAAAGAGTATTCGAAAATGCTCCAGTCGCGTATAAAAAGAGTGCAATGAACGTATCCTTCTTGTTTCAAATCTTTTGCGGAACAGAAGAAACTAAAAAGACACATCAAAAACGTGCATACAGTCACGACGCAGCAGTGTCAGAATGGTTACAGACCTTTCGAAAGTCCCATGGAAAATTGTCACAAGACCTATAAAAGGTATGGACGGTTAAATCGACATTTATTGATCGATCACAGATCCCAAGGCAGTACCAATGGTACTAGTGCTTCGCAAAATGACGTAGAGGAAGGATGTACAAAATCTTCGAACCCGATAACGATGCATGATGTGTCAGTGCCCCTCTTCGGTACCGCGGAGACGGACTCAGGAGTGTTTCCAAGGGTGGTTCTCGACTTTTGGTTAAGTAATACAAATGATGTGGGGATATTTCCCTGTCTCTTTACTCATTGTACGAAATGTGTTTACACAGCCAAAGCCCTACAGAATCACGGTATGATGGATAATAACTGGTCCTTTCTGACTGGGAAACCGAAGCGTGCCCGTGCACTGAAAGTTCACATTTTTGCATCTAAAGCCGCGCGAGAAAGTCAGTAGGCTCTGTATTGTCTACCTATGGTTTCTACCCGATACAGAGTCTATGTCTCACGATCCAGTACGCCAATGCTGGTATTATAGTCTCTACAATACTCAGTTATCCGTGCAGTCGGGTGAGGCTTATATTATTAAAATTATTTTGGCATTATTTAATTTAATTTTATTTTTTAAATTAATCATTTATCATTAAAATTATAATATTATTTATCATAATTAAATTGATAAAAATGATTTTTTGTTGCTCAAAAATAATAATTTGGGATTTATAAATTACTACTAATTTAGGTTAGGGTAAGCCAAGGTTAGTAAGTAATTTACAAAAAAATAAATATTTTTACAATTTCCGCGACAAAAATTTACAATGTTTTTCCTGCGATGCTTTTTCCCTAAACCATTCAGAAACACAATTTTTTCTTTTATAAAAGTTTTATAAATTTATCATTTATTTATTTTGAACTTTTGCAAGTCAAGAAATACTTTAAAATGTATTTTAATATAATTTAAAGTTTTCAATACTGATGTTCCAACCTTAATCAACATTTATTCGTTTGAGAATTCCGTAAAGATACAATTAAAACGTTTTGTTTGTAACAATTCTAGTTTGTTTTAGACCAGATGTACTATGTATGAATATATTTTACGCAAAATTTTAAGGTGTGATAAGATACAATTCAGATTACACCGAAATAGACCTTTGACCCAAGAAAGGTCAAGTGGACGATTAAACGACTCAGAACCTAACAAAAGTTCTAGAAGTATCTGATTATATTTTGTTATTAATGATTAATTTTATTTTAAAATATTTTAATTATATTTTTTTGAATTGCTGATTAAATGAGACTAGGTCTCCAACTATTGTGAGGATCACTTAATATTCACTCAAGAAAACTTATGAAGAATTTTTAATGTTTATTTATTAAGCTGAGAAAATGAAAAATAATTAACCCTTTCAAACTTGGATTTTGATTTTTCTTTTGTGAAGGTCAAAACGTGAGACCTCAGGGTGCAGAAAGGGTGAATGATGGCGTTAGCAGTACCATTTTAATATCATAATGTGATCATGTGATCACAGTCGTTTTCTACGTTTACCTATTTATTTGAATGGTTTTATTAGAAAAATCTATCTCCGATTAACCATAGTGGTTTTTGGAGTTAAATGACAAATGATATATTAACAACATCAATATGAGGTTTACAACATTTATTAATATTACAAGCGCATTCACTATTTAACATCTCTCTTGATCAATATTTTTCTGAGTTCAAACTAATTATTTTCAATAAATGAAAATCTGTTAATAAAAATTATTAAATTATAAAGAATCTAATTGGTTGAAATTAAATCTGAACATTTTTTAAAAAAAGAACATATTAAATTAATATATTAAAATTTTAAATTACATTAACAAATAAATAATACATTTAAAAATTATTTTAAATCTTTTTACTTTAAAATTAAATTATTTTTAATTAGTAGGAATCAAAAAAAATATCAATCATCCATCTGTGTAGGAGAGGCACAATCCGAATCAACATACAACATGCACAATATCAACACACAATTCAAAACATTCCTCACAATATCAAAATATTTAACAAGCAATTTTTGAAAATAAAGAAAATTCATTAATGGATTATTTTAATACAGTTTTACATTTTATTTAAACATATTTCAGTAATAAAAAATAATTGAACATCAAACATTTGATTTAAATTTACCAAATGTAAATATTTAGAGTGTATTTCGGCGCCCAGTAACCAAACCAAATCAATTTTCCGCTCGTTCTGTCATCGGAGTGTATCGATTGTTTATCTTAATTTATACTTAAATTTCATCCCCAAATTCTTTTGTTCTTTAAATAATGAGATGTTTAAAATTTGGACCAACAATTAAATGATTAAATTAAAGAAATTAGAGACAAAATGCATTTTTTAATAGTCGACTTTTATTTTGGTTCAGTAAAAGAATAAAACTCTAAGTATTTTTAAAATTGATTTCTCAGTATTTTAAATTGAATTCCCAGTATTTAAAAAAAACTAGTAATATTTTTTTTAACTAAGTAAAAACATAAATCGTAAATATGCGTTCCTCGATTTCTCGACTGATACATGCAAAAACGAATACATACATTCCTAGTAACGAAATGGTTAAAAATCATTGAGCATTATTCTGAGCAACATCGCTATTTGCACTGTTCTTTCCTCGACATAATATTTTTGTAATCATCATAAAGAGCAAAGTTCCAATCAATATACCAACCCTACTTTAACATTCTGCACATTGTAGTATATACGGTGAAATAGGTTAATAGATTTTTTTAAATACTGAGAATTAAATTCTAAAATACCGAGAAATCAATTTTAAAATACTGAGAGTTTTATTTTTTTTACTGAAAGTAAAAATACAGACCTGTTCAAAATTCGTTTTTTAAAGATTTCCTTTTATTCAATAGAAGTGAAAGTAATTAATAAAGATATCGCTAAAATTGATAAAAATAGTTTCATTGATCACTCAAACGTTTTTAAAAAAATGATTCTTAAACATTTCATGGTGAGATTTAATATTTTACTGAAAAATCTCGTTTTCTGATCAAAAATATATATAAAATGTTAATACTTGTCAAGTTTGGAAAAAGATGTCATTGTTTAAAAATTAGTAAAATAGCTGTTAAATAACAAAATTTACAGATTTGACAATTTTAAAATAAAGTTTTAACGTAAAATATAAAAATGAGCGCAGTATAAAGTATAAATTTCTGATGATAGAATATGAATTTACAAAACATGTTCAATGATCAATTTCTTAAAAAAAGCTTTAATAAAATTATTTTTTTCAATTAATTACAATCTCAAGCGTACCATCAGGAACCACAAAATTCTCGAAAATGGAGCCCCACTAAATCCTGCGCATCGCCACGACATACTATTTCTAGATGCACATAAGATGACCAATGATGAATAACAGTTTTTGCAGTTTGATTCCCGAAATGACGATAATAGGATAATTATATTTTCAACACATTGTAATTTGCAATTCTTGTCCAAGTCAAGTCATTGATACTGAAATGGTACATTCATGACAGTCCCACCATTGTTTGAACAACTATATATGATTGATCGTGCGAATTCAATTCCCTCTATATTTGCTTTACTTCCCAATAAAACTCGCAAATAATATAATGAATATTTCATGAAATAAAACAGATTCAGAATGACCTGATGATTGATTTTGAGTCCCGAATTTTTTTTACTCAAAAATGTTTATTTAACATTGATTATTTGATAAATTTTGCATGAAAAATAAAAAATATTAATTATAAACAAATGAAAAAAACATTTTTTTCAAAAATTATGGAATTTTGGAAAATTCGTAGTTATATTACTGAAAAAAGTACAAAATATTATCAATAATTCAAACGAATGTCATAAATTCGAAAACAATCATCAATACACAATGGGAGTCACAATCTTTGATTCTATATTCAGTCACGGTTCGTTTATTTTTACCACATCGTAATTTTAATTATATCGATTTATTTTTTAAATAAACAAATCGATTTACCTTATAACGATTTACTGTATATTTATAATATGTATTCTGAATTTTTATATATATATATTCACAGATGTGACCAACTACATCGATTTTTCTGAAAAAAAGTACAAATTTGGCTATATTTGAGTCCCTGTTATCTCTTTGGGTGTAACGTACGTGGTTTATTTGCTTTCTCAGAAGATACCGCATATGCTAATGACTAAAATGAGCTATCTCGTTCAATGTTATTAAAGGTGGTTCAAAAGACATTGTTTCCTGGCACCATGTGGTGCCAACGGGGCTCAAAAGGTTAATAAAAATATGTCTGTGGTCAAAATGACTTTATCGGAGTGCTAGTGTAAATTATGTTATTTTAATTTTATTAATTTTTTACTTCAATTGCTTAACATGGTTTTGGAGAAAGCAAAAAGTACATTAAGTTATTGATTATAAGATCTAAGACAATATCTCAAAGACTACTCTTTCAATAATTATAATATGGAAAAACTTGAAACTATATAAAAATTGAAACAATGATAAAAGCTCTTTATGTTTCACATCAAAGATAGAAGTTTAAATCTGTAATTTATTGAATACTCTAACTAAATAAACGCACTCTGTGTGAGTAACTACAATTAATACAGGTTATTTCATAAATAAAAGTTCAGATTTTATAAAATGAAATATAATAAGTTTTGTAATTTACACATGAAATTTTGTTATTTTTAATACTGAATTTTTATTTGATTTATGCTTTTTAGTTTTTACTGAGTCTTTTTAAACATTTTTGATTAATTGTAATTACATGCCTTTTTCATGT
>MQRK01242635.1:51793-75334 GCA_001938485.1 Girardia tigrina | reverse complement strand
AAATAATGTAGGCGGCAGTTAAACGATTTAGAAAAATATATCAAAAAAAACGACATAACATTTGGGTACCCCTAATATATATATATATATATATATATATATATATATATATATATATTTATATAAAAATAAATAATAACAAAAATAATAAGAAAATTAAGGATAATACAAACAAAAATAAAAATAATAAAGATAAAAATAAGAAGAGTAATAATGAAGATAAAAATAGCAAGAATAATAATAGAGATAAAAATAATAATAGTAAAAACGAAGATAATAATAATAAATTAGATAACGACGCTATCGAACCCACTCCCCTCCCTTTGATGACCCGCGGGAGCTCTAAAAATGATATAAAGTGCTTCCACTGCGCTGCTGCCGCAAAAATTTCTGTATCAATTTGTTTTACTATTATTATTTCTACATTAGTCTCATTAGTAGGGTCAGTTGAAAATCACGATTACACGGATCGCACCACGGACCGTGTTTTTTCACGTTTTGAAAAAATATTGATATTTTCTTTTGAATTTATTGACAAATGTCAATAAATCTCAGTATAAGAACTGATAATAAACACAGCAGCTGAATGCTAAAGCTATATATTTAAACAGATGCATGTAGGCCTACAGTTTACCCGTGCATGAGTAACGAAATATAATATACATAAAATATAATTTGTAAATGTTCAGTTTCATGGCCTGTTATGTCTAGAAATGTATTGAAATAAATGATCTTTTGTAGAAATGTATGTGCACAACAGCATGAGTAGCATGACTCACGCAGTCATGCTTGTCCTTTCTTCATGATGCATTGTTTGTGAGAGATAGACAGATAGGTACAAAGTTCACTGATATAATTTATTTAGGGTCAGTTGAAAATCATGATGTCTTGATAAGACCTTGTGTTTAGTTAGTGTGTGCATGTGTGTGGGTGTGTTTGTGACTTGCACATGTTAGTTACGCCAGTGAGTAGTAAGTATGCATTGAAGCTGGCTGTCATTTTTGGTGCATTTTTTAGTGAGCAATCGTCTTTATCATGCAGTCTAAAAAAGCTGTGAATATCAGCTGCATTGATCGCGCTAAGCTATACCCTCCAGGAACTTTACATGCAGATAGAGATAAATTGTTTTGCACTTCCTGTAATGTTACCTTGGATCACACTCGCAAGGGAACCATCGATCGACATTTGGAAACTCCGCTGCACTCCAAAAAGAGAATGGCAGCAGAGAAACTTGTATATTTACCTTTGACAGGCAGTGCACTATTATTTCGGCTTTCAACAGACAAACAGAAGTTCGAGATTCTCGCAATGTTGGCCTTTTTGAGTTAGTGGAAGCTTTCACGCTTTCAGATATTTCTCTGAACAAACTCGATCATCCAAAACTGCGTCAATACTTACAGGTAAGAAGAGAGTTCATTCTTAGATCCATTCGTAAGACTTCTCACTTTAAATTCTTTATTGACTTGCAGGCTAACGTTAGAAACATGGGACTACTACTGCACTGCCACAGTGTTGTGCCATGACTACCTATCGAAGGTGCTGGAAGTGCTACATGAGAAATTACGTGCTATAGTGTCCTTTGCTCTCTCAATTAGCATTGTGACAGATAAAGCCAGTTATTTCCAGGATCGCTACATTCTTTATATCCTCTTCATTCCCTAAATTTCATCAACAAGTTCAATGCCCTCTTTGGAAACATCTACAGTGGAGGCGTTGTGTGTTGATATTGTCTACCTGGAAGTGGCGAATGCAACAACAGTTTCCCAGGTCATCATTCAGTGTTTGAACAAATACGGCGTGGAGTTCAACAATGTGTGTTCTTTTTGTGACTGACAATGCTTCTTATATGACCAAAGCATATGGGAATCTCAAATGCCCAAGAATCGGGCCGAACGATCAATAAATAACTACCAGAGAACTAACAATGCACTTAAATTAATACTCAAATTCTCTAAAGTCATTATTAAAATTTTGTTCAAACTTTGTTACACAGAGATACAAGAATACCGATTTATTTGCTTTTAGGAGAACTGGAATCTTCTTGGACATATTGAAGACTGTTTCTTGTAAAAAATATTTTACCTATTGATGAAGCATCTCGAGCTCTTTATTTATCCGAATCACGATGTGTGTTTAAAGAATAAAAGCTGCCAGAAATTTACGAAAGATAAAGATACAAAGATATCACAAAAAGCTGTCTTGCTCACCGCTTTCTGTGATGTAAACAGTATGATAAATACTGAATTTAGGCAGATCGAAATTTGTAGCAATTGTGAATACACATCTTAGCTCTTACAACATTTCATAAAGCTTGAAGTAAGTCCAGAGTCTGAAATGTGTATTATTTGCAGGATAATATTTATTTTATGTTCACACCAGTCATCTGTTATAAATGGAGAATTGTGGTTTCATTTTGCTTCCCTACCCTTCCTACAACCTTAATTTAGCATCATCCAATAATTATCTCTTACTATCTTAAACAATTTCTCAGAGGTCAACAGCCATAAAAGAAATTCTCATTGATATATTCTTAAATCTTTTTGCCAAACAGACATTGAAATTGGTCGAAAACATCTTACAGGACTTTTTTGATAGCTTCAAAAAATTTAAAACTTTAAAAAAAAATTTCTTACAGAAATGATGTCGTTATAACTTATTTCTTTAGAAAAACAGATTTGATTTGAATAGAACTAAGTTTTCTATTGAAGAACCCATTATTATTTGCTTCATTACTTTGAGAACTATAAATCTTTGAATGAAATCTTGAAATATTTTTAATTTACAAAAAAAAATTTTCACTGCATTTTATTGTTAATACTGATTTGCTTTATTGCTTTACTGATTTGATCATTTGTATTAACTGACATAAAAGCTTTAAATATAGAAGAAGAAATCTCGAAAGATTAAATAAAAAAATTTATGTATTACAAAATTCAGAATTTTTATAAAAGTATCAATTTTGGAGGTGATAAAAAAACATAATATAATGTATTCATACAAAAGTTTATTAAAAAATTATACAAGTTTTTTAAAAGGTTAAATATTTCCCAATTTTTAAGTTGAATTTATTTTTTAATAATTTATTTATTTTATTACCAATTTGAAATTTTCAAAATAAATTTATTATTACATTTTATTTAAATAAATATTTAAAATTTATTTCCTGTGCACGTAGTTTGACTTCATCATTATTTGACAATAATCTTTTTTTTAATTTTATCCAATAATAATTTATTTATTAAAAAAAACTTTGATTCATAAACAAACGAAATCAAAGAAAAATGTTATGAATTTTTTTATAATTCATGTAGTAAATGAGTTTCATTCAATTTATTAGCTACGAAAAGAAGCTTAATACTTTAATAAGGAATGTTTTTAATGATTCAAGTTTTTCAACAGTTTTAAAATTATTTTTAGTGTCGCAATATAAAATGGATTTTCTATTTTTATTAGAACAAAATATATTCTTTTTTATTTTCATAAATAATAATTTTGATAGTTACCTTATAATTAAAAAAAATAATATTTTAAAATGACGATATATATATAAATATATATATATATATATATATATATATATAGATGCAGGTCCACGTGGGACAACATTTGATCTGAAGAGTTGAATTTCAATAAAGAGGCCTAAAACCCCTAATAGTTGTAGAATAAATATAATTTTTATTATAAAAATATTTGTAAAAACTACTAGGTCATCATCATTTCTGTAAGTACTATTTTAATACCAAGTATTAGTATAGTACCATCTTATATTATTATTTATATTAAAATCAAATATAGTTTATTTATTCAATAGTACATATAATATTATATATTTAATATTAACTTAATTTAATTGATTTATCAATTTTTCAGTCAAAGTAAAGATTAAAAAACCATAATTATCTAATAGTCATTCTAAAATATTTAATCTTTTACTGAAGAGAATTTAATTGAGGATTATTAACTGATTTTGGAGCTATGTTTATAATATACAATTTAACCCTCATTAAACGAAATCGTGTTATTTCGTCTCTATCTGTACGTTTTTCAAATGAATAGTGTCAAGTAAATTTTCTCAAAGCCTAATTCCAGTAACGATTCTTTATTATTTCAATAACTTTCAAACTCCAGCAGTTTCCATATGATTATATCGTCTTCTCTTCTCCATCGCAGTTTTGACTTGCGCCTAGATGTAATAAAACCCAAGACCATTTACCCTCGAAAATATAATTATTCATGTTAATTTTTTATAGATATTTATGGTGTACTGCTTTTTCTTTATTATTGTGAATGATTCGACTTTTGTATATCAATTGTATGCTAATGAAAATATATTCAAATCCAAAATATATGTTGCATCTACTGATCCCCATTGTGTGATATACATCCGAAATATAGTGTGGGGACGTTGAATTTAATGCATAATATTCTGAATGAGGTAGGAATCCCTCCATATATTGATATTCAGATTGGTTAAACTTTCCAGAAAACAGACAGCTCGGAGTTGCATTTCATATAAAAAGGAGAACGAAATACGGCCCTCATAACGGCAACAAATAATGGTTGTCGAGTTCGAATATCGATCGAAAAGTGGAGTTTTACCAATTATATTAACTTTCTGTTATTTTATATAATAAAATCTTTAACCACCATCCAGTTACTCGTTGTAAAATATGGTGATTTTAATGGTGTTTATTTTACTTAAATCAAATGAATATTTTGAAATCTATGACGTTTTGAAATTAACTACCAAAACATATGCAAAAACATAATATAACAAACTTAAAAACATTTTTTTATTTAACGCATATTATTTGTACTAGCTTGTTGATAAGAAAGTCAAACAAATTGATTTCTTACCTTCTTTACAGTTGTGTTTCAGGATTTTAAATAATATCTTTTCCCTGAAAAATAAATGATACATTTAAAACAAAGTACTTAATGTACTTAGAAACCAAATATGTTCATTAAAATTCAGGGTAATGTAAAATGAACACGTGTCTCCGGCAGTCTCAAAGTTGCCCCAGAAACTGACAAATGGTAGCAAAGTCATGATTATGCAGGTATCATTTTTTATTTTTTTTGATATTGTTCGGATAGTCATTATTTTTTACCAATAATCAGAAAAATTCCTGATAAATATTTCACATCAGAAAATTGTAGTTGTCTTTGCAGAAACTTTCAAATCGTAAAAATTATGAACATAATTATACGTGGTCGTCAAATCATTTGAGAAGCAAAATATTATTTGAGAAAAACAATTATTCTTTTAGTAATAAATTCGTAATAAATTCAGCTGAACCAAAATAATTCGCAATATAAACTCAGATCGAAAAGAATTTATAATAAATTGACAACAAAAGGGTCGATACACAAAATCATTAATTGATTTTAAAAATCATATCATGACACAGCTCGCTCTGATTTGTCAACCAATCATCTTGATTATTTCTAAATCTTTTAATTAGCCATCGGCAGTCAACACGGAACATTGACTAATCAATTTGGCCAATACAACCTGAACAAAGGACTCTTTGTTCGTTCACATTTTTTTTCTGAAGTATTGGGATTATTGAGGGAAAATTTAAATCGAATATAAAATTTAATTATTTGAAAAAGGAAAAATATAGATGAAAATATATAGATCAAGATAAAAAAAAGATTACGAACTTGCTGTAAAGTTTCTTACAGTTTCTTACCAAGCGGTGTTGAAAATTAGATAAAAATTTAGATAAAAAATTAGATAAAGACAAATTGAATGGCAAAACGAATATATTTGTTCGCCAAACGACGAAAATGGTAAAGTTAGTAAATAATCTTTAGTTAGTACTTTATTTTAGAATTTATTTTTATAATGGATATTTCTAATGATTTTGCTGTTTTTAATAATTTTTTATCGGATTTATTAATCCATAATTACTGGAAAACAACAAAGATAGATGATCTTAAATCATATAAAAATGTGAATTTAAAATGTGGTTGTCAGATTCAGAAATTAATGTGAAAAAGTAATTAATTAGGGAACACCAAAGACAAAGAACCCCGTTTAAAGACAAATTCAATAAATGTCACTTCCTAACGGCTCATCCTTTTTAAGAACCTTTAGAGGATTATGTTTTGTACATAATTGTGTTTTTACATTCTTTACATTAATAAACAGACCTGATAAATTGTATTGTTTTGTATTGTTTTTATATTGTCCTAAAAAAGAGAAAGTTTCAGTGAAATTTCTATGTTCGAGTTTAGAATGTTTTCTGGTTGAATGGGCAAATGGTAACTAACTATGCGACAGGAATAAAATATTTTAGCGGTATAATCTAAAAATATTAATTTATAATTCGATTAAAAACTTTATAAGCTCAAATAACAACTAGCAATAATAAAATAATCTAATATTATGGAATTATACTGTATAAATATAATTTTTTTAATTCGATTAAAAAGTTTAAATGTTCAAAAATATTTAAAATATTATATCAGTATATTTTAATGATCCCTCTTTTTAATAAATGAGTTAATTGTGGAATCGGAAAATAAAAATATACTATCAAAATGGACTTTTAATTACGATATTTTTAAATCAAAAAAAATTAATCACTTTATTTGAATATTTGCTGCAGACTGCCAAACGCTCATCATCAGCTTCTTTTGATGTACTATGTTTTGGTGCTTCATTCGTTTGCTGAATTAGCTTGCTGAACGTTTGTGATTATCATATTGAATCCATTTTCTTCAAAACTGACGTTTCGATTCACAAAAATTTGGACATCAGTTTTGCTTTGTCCATGGAATTCAGTAGACAGTATCACATGTTCCGCATAAAAAAAAGAATATTATTTTAATAACACAATATTTTTAAATGAGAAAGCATCAAACGTTTTTGTTTCTGCTTTTCATTCAACTCATGTGGAATTCGTTTATCAAAGGTTTTCACTTTACTAATTTGAGCTAAGTAATTCAAAATTGTTTGCTTTGTAACAAAAAATGTTTGCGATATATCATGAGCACTTAGTGGTTGATTAAACTCGACGGTTACCTTCAGTTCGTCATTTCTACTGCCTTCCTGGGCAACCTCGAGACTTATTATTGAGGTTAAAATTACCTTTCACGATTTTACTGAAGAAATAAAAGAATGTCTGCTGCGTAGTAAAAATTTGATCTAGGTCGATTCGACTACGGTCAGTTCGACTAAGGTTGATTCAACTAAGTTCGTTTCGACTAATGGTCGATTCGACTAATTATGATTTTAAAACATAAATTGTTGATTGTAGCAAAACATTAAATACTTTATTAAGAACATTTAAACAAGTTTCGTTTAAATCTTTATTGCAATTACATTTAGAGTCATCAACATTCTCAGAAGGTCTTTCATCGTTTGCCATCGTTCTAATTGGTTTTCTTATTTCTGTTTTTAATCAAGATTATTCGAACAATTTAAATTATTTTTTAAAATATATAACCTCTAAAAAAATATTAATTAAAAATAATAATTTTTACCATCTTTCAATAAATCCTAAAATAATAAAAATGACATCAAATTATTAAAAATGCATTTAATTTAAATTTTACTAAAAATTATTAAACTTAATTTTAATTCAGAAATTAAAGATATGAATTTATAAAATGATTATTTTAATTATGTTCGAATAGTCAATCACTTTTAACTTAATAAAAAAATACCAATTTCCATCTGGGTGAGGGAGAATCACCATTCTAAATTCAACATACTTAAATCAACATACAGCATCCATACATTTACACATTCAAACAATTTAAAATATTCCTCACATACTTAATAAATAAATTCTTAAATATATATACAGGGTGTCCCACAGGGTATGCCTTCGCTAATTTTCATGTTAAATTGAAGTTTAGGGTTTATATATTGTATATTGACTAATAAAAATTTTTTAAAAATGTAGCATCATATAACAAATTGCATAACAAAATTTTTCAAACAATTTTGGAAAAACAAGTTAAATAATGACTCATTTTATCGATTATTCAATTTTAAACAACTTTTTTGAAGTAAACATATGTCCTAAAATGAACAGTAACAAATTTATTCAATAAAAAACAATATTTAATACTATATAAGAATTTCAAAGTGAGATCCTTCTGATACAATTACATTTCTTAATCTTTGCTAAAAGTTGTTTACAACTCTTTTTAACATTTCAGGAGTGATCTTTCGAATTCTGGCTTCAATTCGGTTTTTTAAATCTTCCAAATTAACCCATGGAGTTCTATAAATAACATCCTTTATGAATCTCCAAAGAAAAAAATTCCATGGATTCAAATGAGGTGAATAAGGAGGCCAACATATTCCTTTACCAGTAAATTTCTCTGAATCCAATCCAATTATTCGATCGTCGAAATGTTCTGAAAGATAATCAAATACTTCGCAGGTTCTATACGATCTAGCACCATCTTGCATGAAATAAAAGTCTCTTATTTTTTCCAAGCCATACAAATAAGGTATCACTTGTTCTTGAGGAATGTTTAAATAAACAATTGATTTAATATTTTCAGAAAATATAACTGGTCCAATAATCATTGCTGAAGATATATCACACCAGACAGTTAATCTTTTCGGATGCAAGGGTTTAATAATGGAATAATATGGATTTTCTGATCTCCCCATTCTACAATTTTGCTTATTAACATAACTGACCTTAGTCAAATCGACCATTAACCAAAACGACCGGCCACTGTAAGCATTGTATCCGAATACACTAGTGATTTTTCGCCTGGTTTCTGATGATGATGTTCGATGTAGAAACACTTACTTCATAATAGTTTGAATTTCTGTCTTTTCCATTTTTTTAAAGTACAGATTATTAAAACAAGTTGGAAAATTATTTACTTTAAAATTACTTTTGTTGTGTGACATTCGGGCCCATAGGAACGCGCCCCAAAACTCCAGCTCACAATTGTCAATTGTGGTCCTTAAGAGGACCGTATTTCTTTCGCCGATATGAGCATATCGAAGTATTATTTCTAGGTCTTTCGGATGATCACAGTTAAAATTCAATTTTCCATCTCTGCCAACCGATTGCAACATATTCCAAAAGGCTTGACTTGCTATTGCCAATTTAAATGTATTTATCATTAATTTTTGAGATCCATTAACGTAAAGTTCCCTAGTTAAAAGTCAAGGCATGTTGAAATTTTTTCTTCTGCAATATTCTGATGGATAATTTATTTATTACTATAATTAAAAAAATCGATATCCTTATTAAAACTTTATTGGATATCAAAAACTGCTATAAAATTAATACAGTTAAACAAATAATATTAATAATCAAATTTTCCTTTCCCTTTTTTTACATTTTTATCTTTTTCTTAATAACAAAAGTAATTTTAAGTAAATTCATTTTTTTCTTTCTTTTTAACGATAATTTCTTTAAATAAATATAAATATATATGATTCATTGGAATTGGAATTAAATTCCAATTCCAAATTTTATTTTTAGTTTCCATCTTGAACACAAGTCATCGAAAATTTTACTTAATTTTATAACTGGGTTTAATAGTTAGGATATGTGGCAATCAAACAAAGCAAACTGAGCAACCACATGTTAAGATTTTACCAAATTATGACTTTTTGAATTTATGGTAATCATGTCTACAAAACATACTTGACAACCAAATACCTTAATAACTGTATGTGAAAAAATATTTTTTAAATGAATATATTCATTTTTAAAGGTTTATTTAAATTTCTATTCTTATTGTAAATTTTATTTAATCAATTTTTTGTATAATTTTTGGAACTCTCTTTAACATTTATATATTTCAGGGGAGTTTCTATAACCGATTTATTTATTTGACATTAAAATACACATATAAATATAATTTATATATTTATTTTCTTGAGCAGTAGAAATATCCAGCAGTTGTTGTAATCCATCAGAAAATTTAAATTTAATTTTTCGAATCTCATTAAATTTAATTAATGTATTTTTTCTATTTTGAAACTATTTCATCTAAACACAAAAAAAAACATCAATTATATAATTAAATTTCATTTTATTGATTGAATAATTAAATTTGTTTAATAATTTATGTGATAATTATTTTATTTTTTTCTTTTAATTTTTGTTTTTTTCTTGTATAAATATAATTTTAAAAGAAATTTTTATACAGTAACTATATATCAGTAGGATTTGATATATGGTTTTGAGTTAATTGTCCGCAAAATAATTATAAATTTAAATAAATTGACTTCAAAATTTTTTTAAACTTGATCTCGATATTCATGAAACAAATTAATTATTCTTTTCAATTCATATATTACTTGTAATTTTAAATTATAATAATAATAAAAATAATAATAATAATTATTATTATTATTAGTAGTAGTAGTAGTAGGGGGAAAATGTATGCTCGCCCTCAATCGATAATTGACCCGCCGGGGGGGGGGCTAGCCCGTTGCCATGGCAACGATCGCGGTTACCATGGCAATGGTCGTTGTTCACTTGGTCACGGTAACCAACGTCTTAGTTACCATAGCAACTGTTTTTTTGTTTTTGTTTAAAGTATAAATTTTTTGAATATATGTATATTTGATAATAAAAAAATTTCTATAAAATTTCGACACTCTGTAGCGTTTTTACAAACTTGTACAATAGTGACGTATTTTAGTTTCTGTGTAGTCATAACATATTTGAGTTCGGTTTTTGGAGCTCTTAAGTCAAAGATGTAAATTCTTCTCCAGACATGCAACTTTTCAACAGATGTAAAAAAGCCGGGAAGAAAATCAACAAGAACATTTTATGTAACTGGTAGTACTAAAGTGTCTGATGATGTCAGGTCTATCATTCTTGGATTTATTGAACACTTTCTTTCTAAGCAAATCAGCAGAGAGATGAATATCTGGATTTCTCGTAGTTAAAGACTGAGTGCAAAAAATAATAGTAACTTTAAAATCGTCTATCATCCAAACAATATTTTTGATTGAAAAAATATCGAATGTTTTGAAAAATGTGTTTAATTCAAAATAATTTTAGTAAGCTAAGAAAGATTATTTTTAATAAATTCTGCGAGCTTTTGCAATATGTGGGCGCAATATCTTTCGATTGGGCGAAGCTCTTGACAATTTGACGGGTTTGCCTCTTGCTTCTAAATTTTTTGCTTCTATTTTTTCTTGCTTCTAAATTTTTCTTCAACTCCTCCCCTTTTACTTGCAGATTAAAATTCTAGTCCAGGTAGCTGGGAAAACTCGCATAGCACATAAATCTCATCATCCATAATGCAGCATTTTTTCTTCGCAAGAAAACCAGATTTGAACTTTCTTGCTCGCTACTGCGCCTTTACGTTCTTGTTAGCGTTCCGGTCTGGTACTGGTTGAACTCTATACGTTTTTAAACCCACAGGTTATTAAATTTTCTGAACTGTTTTCTCTCTACAATTTGCCTTTACCGCCAGTTTTCGATTTGGTAGACGAGGATTTCTCTCTACCAGAGTCTTTAGTTTCTTCAGATTATGTGCACACGAAAAACTCTTTCTTGTTCCCGAACTATTTTTTTCTAAAAACATTCAAGTTCTCATTGCAGTTTTTAATAACTTTAGAAACTGTTTTCTGACAAACATTTGCCTTTCTGGTGATTTTTTTTCCTAATTGATTGTGGATTTTCTTGAAATAAACGAATAATTAATTCGTGACTTCCTGTTTCTGGCGACATATTCATGAAAAATGAAATTTAAAAATGAATACTAAAATGAATTTTATTTTGATTTATTCACACAACAGCCTACTTGATTAGTTTTTTGTAATGATAGAGATTTATAGAGTTATAGAGATTTAAAGTTAGTAATATTTTTCGCACTCAGTCCTTAATAATGATCTTTCTAGGTGGAATTTCGAAAAAAAAGGAATATCGTTTTATTTATCAGCAGTTGTAAGTGCTATAAATGACAAAGACAATTTATACATTCAAGGTGTAGGTGTTTTAAAATCCATTTCAGTTATCTCAGTCAGAGTACTCTTTAAGCATATGATGTTCAATCCTCAAGTGTACGGGTTTCTTTCATTAGAAGCAATTACAGAATCATATTCAAAATTCCTAATTATGCGCCAAATGATTAATTATCGAGAAATCGATTTGTATAAAAATATTTTCTGTTCTGATATGTTCATATTCTGATATGTTCTGGAGATAAGCTTTGTCAGAAACCCAAAACTTAGATAAAAACTTAGTTTCCAAACCTTTAAAGATCTCAGAAAATAGGATGTGAATCTGATGTCTCATCACATCACTATTAAAAGGGTTATTTGTGTTCTTTAATAAAATAAATAATTGTATGTAGCACTTTGGATGCGTAAAAATAATTTACACTATACCATTCAAATTAATTTTTTTTAATTTATTTTATCATTTTCAGTTATAAATTTTGTAATTTTTCGTGTAAAAAAATCTACAAAAAAATCATTTTTATTTAAAATTTGATAATTTTCAGAAAAACTCATTTAAACAGGATTACAAAAAAATATCTTAAAATATAAATAAATTCTGAAAACATTCAGTTGGACAAAATATATGAATTATATACACCATATAAATACATAATTGTAATTATTTTAATTAAGGTTAAATATATTTTATTTTCTTTAATAAATATCTTCAAAATTAATTTCTTTAATTAAAAAAATACAGAAAAACAATTTGCTTTATAAAAATGAAAATAATAGTTTATAAAAGCAAAAAAAAACAGTAATTAGAATTTTTTCTTTTAAATAGAGTCCTGATTCTGTGCTAGTTCTCAAGTTCCGCTGCTCAATCATCTTATTACGTATGAAGAATGTACGAGGGAAAGCAATGCTAAACTGACACAATATCCCCCTTTAACAAGTAACAATTACTTGAGGTTCGATAATTTTCATGTCAGCTCACAGAAACTTTGATATGAAAATTAATTTATAAAATTTCTAAATAATTATGATTAATTATTTATTCTGTTTCTTAATTATTTCATGTTCTCAATTGTAATTTAACATGTTTTACTGATTATGTCCTTTTCTTTTGTTTTGCAAATAATTATTATCACACCTATTAAAATCAAAATTAAATTTTGAACTTTTGAAAACTAGATGAAATTATAAAAATATGTTATTTAAAAATCATTTGGCTCAGTGGTTCTCCACCGGGGTTCTGCAAGCTCCGTAGAATAAATAATTAATATTTATTCATTTTAAATTTAACAATTACCTATTTAAAATAAGTGTTCTAATTTCCTAAAAAAATTAAATTTCTACTTAAAAATCGATGGTTATCTTCAAATTCAATAAATCGAATAAATATTTTTAAAACGGAAAAGATAATATTAAAGTCGGGTAAGTATTTTAAGTATTTTAAATTATATCGTGAAACACAATGAAGATAGACCCCAATCTAGTAGTGGAACAAACTCAAATCTGTATAAAAGTAAAACAGATGAAAATAAAAATAAAAAAATAATACAAAAATAAAAATTCGGCGTTATCATGAAAGTCATAAAACGTGGGATTGATATGTTCTGGAGATAAGCTTTGTCAGAAACCCAAATGCAATGTTTGGGAGGAAACATTGTCAAATAAAGCTCTAAATCCTAGAAAATATATGAAATATTTATTTACAAAACATCCTGAATTATCTAAAAACCAATTCAATATTTTAAAAAAATTTTAAGTTTACAAAAAGAATAAAGTAAATTTTTTATGAAAAAAAAGTTACACTATCCGGCAAAGCTCAAGAGGTCAACCTTTTAGTACCAGAACTTATAACAAAAAATATTGACACTTCTTGCTAGTTCAGCAATTGTAAGAACAATATTTTGTCCTTTGGCAAAAGGGGAAATAAAAAGATTCATTTATCGAATGACACAATGGGTTGATGTATCGCTAATTTGTCAAGTGACATTAAAAAAAGGATTATAAATAAAATCACAGAATTGAAATCATTTAACTTGCAACTGGATTAATCCACCGATAAATGAGGAAAAAATATGCCTGTTTTTATTCTTTCTATTGAAGAAGACTTAATTTTAGAAGATGTTTATGTTGGGAAACAGTGGGAAACAAATACAACAAAAGAAAGGATGTTTTTGACATAATGAATGCTTTTTTTAACTTTATGGCTTTCATTAAGATCTTGAGTAGGATATGCACAAATAGTATACCTTCCATGTTCGGTCGTGTCAATGGCTTTGTATCATTCATTAAAAGGCAAAAAGTAGATATTATACTAAACCATTGTTTAATACCTCGTGAAGTACTGGGGACAGGGATGGGGGGAGAGGGTAAAATATCTCAATTTGTATAAAAGGAACTGAAGATCTAATCATTTTAAAATTTTGTTGATTAAGTATTTTTTTAATATTAAAATATTTTTCGAGTAAATTTTATAGAAAAAAAACACAAAAAACAAATTAATCATATAAAAACAACGAATTGTTTTTTTAAAATTTTAAAAATATAAAAAAACGTGGTTCCTTAAAATATGTGTCTTCTTGTGCAAAGATGTTTTTAAATTAAGAGTATATTATGTCATGAAAAATATTCAAAATTTTTCATTCAACGATATAATTTGCTGTTTTTTTTTCTTTGGTTTAATTTTTTCCATTGAACATATTTTAAAAATATATATATCCTAATCATAAGACCTAGTGCTAGTTTGTGATTTAAAACTGAATATAAGACATTTGGAGAACATGGTATACAATATGTTAAAAGAATATTATATTACTATTTACACAATTCTTAAAAAATGGAAATAATTATATATATTTCACTGAAATAAGCCTCTCCTGACTGAACGGATAACTGTGTATTGTAGAGACCACAGTACCAGCATTAACGTACATGGTAGTGAGTCAAAGACTCTGTATCGAGTAGAAACCAAAAATACATAATACAGAGCCTACTGACTTTCCCGTACGGCTTTAGAAGCAAGAATGTGAGCTTTCGGTTCTCCAGTCAAAAAGGACCAGCTATGATCGCTCGTACTGTAATTCAGTAGAGCTTTGGCTGTGTAAACACATTTCGTACATTGAGTAAAGGGACAACGAAATATCTCCACATCCCTTGTATTACATAACTAAAAGTCGAGAACCACCCTTGGAACCACTCTTGGGTCCGTCTCCGTGGTACCATCGAGGGACCCTGACACATCATGCAGTGTGATCGAGTTCGAATATTTTGTACATCATTCATCTACGTTATTTTGTTAAGCACTAGTACCACTGGTTCTGCCTTGGATTCGGTGATCGATCAACAAATGTCGCTTTAACCATCCATCCGTTTTATATGTCTTGTGACAATTTTTCATGGGACATTGGAACGGTTTGTCACTAATCTGACGATGCGGTTTCGTGATCGTATGCACGCCTTTGATGTGTCTTCTTAGTACATTCTGTTCCGCAAAAGCTTTGAAACAAAACGGATACGTGCATTGCACTCTTTTGATACGTAACTGGAGCATTTTCGGGTACTCTTTTCCTTGTTCTATTACTTCTGTCAGTTTTTCAGACACAGTTCCTTTGATAAGGTGTTTGACTTTCTCTTCAGTGTCGAGAATTCCTCTCTCATTCAAGCATTCCTGGTATTCGAACAGATCTTCTTGGCTGCTAAATAATCAGAGCATATCGCGGACAATACGCTCTTTCATCAACTGCTTTGTACGGCTGCTGACTTTTCTATTTCCTGAGGCCATTTCAGAGTTTAATACTCTTTTTACATCACGTACACCTTTTTTTTCTATTGTACTCAAAGAATACAATACGCCGTTTCACCAGTACCACACGCGCCTTGGGCAAACCAATTGCCCTATCCGTAGTACGTATTCTGTCAAGTTTAGTTTTACCAACAGCAGTGCGTGTGCATGTATTATGAAAAGCTTGTATCTGGGCTACCTCTTTTTCAGATGTTGCTCAGCACTCACTCCCATAATACACTGCCAGTCTTCTTTTCAGCGCTATAGGAACTCGGTTACTTTGAATCACAGGCTGCAATTCTCGTAACCTACTCATTCCCCAACGCAACCGCTGACCGATATCTCGACTGCCGCTACCACATGTGGTCAATATACCGCCGAGGTAACAGAATTCGCTCACCCATTCTAAGACTTTGTCACCACACATCACTTGCAATATTCCAGTCCCTGAGTCATCAGTTAGGCACATGAATCTCGTCTTAGATGCACTAATAGTTAACCCGAATTCTGAAAATGTGCTTCTAAGTATATCCAGGTTTTTACAGGCACGATCAATATCAGAGTCAATGGTACATAAATCATCCACATAAGCAAGTCTATTTACTTGAAATTTGTCACCATGCTCTTCGATCAGGGTAATTCCTCCCCCAAATCCTTACAGTATATTTCACTGAAATTTTTTATACAAATTTATTACGATTTAATATCAATTAAAAATAAATAATTTATATTACTAAATAATAAATTGATACTTTCTTTTTAACTTTATAAATACTTAAGTATATAAAAAATTGTTTTAAATTTCAAAAAACAAGTTAAAGTACTTTCATTTAATTACTTTACTAACGTAAAATTTAATATAATTAATATTTATCATCCTTATTTTGAATATATATATAATTTACAATATTTATAAAAATTGTAAATTATTTACAAAATGTTCGAACGTAGTTCAAACTTGATTTTAAAAGCCTAAATGGTTTTATTTATGTTATAAAATGACTTTGGTCAAATGTTGAATACAAAACCGATACTTTTTTTAATATTTGTTTAAAAACATATTCGTGAGTTGCAGTAATGAAACCACTAAAAATCATTATGTTTATTCTATTTATTTTCAATAAATATTTTTTTAATATTTAATTAGTAATTTATGATAAAATGTATATCGTTTGCGAATATAAATTTTCAAGGTTCATCCTATACCTATAAAATAATTAAGTTCGAATTTAATGCTACAAATAATAAGTTTCTGACCCCTAGTATGGCTAAATTACATGGTTCCTGTCGCAGGAGCTTTTATTATCGATATGAAATAAATGATCAACTTAAAAATAATACAATGTAGAGGAATTCTTTCTTATTTAAGCACAATATTACATTTTTTGGTAAAGGTAAAGTTTAAAAAATTCATTTTTTATTAGGTTAAAAATAACAAAATCAATTTTCATATCTCAAAAAGTTCTGTAAAATATTTTTAGTAGTTTTATCATCACTTCAGTATTAAGAAATATTATATGTATTACATTAAATATGATAAACTTTCAAGATCAATTTGATATATAAAGATCAGTGTACGTTTGCCTATTTGTTTAATTTGCTCTTCAATTGAAGATGGTATAACCAAATGCAAAAGAACTTTCGTTAAACTTTCTTTATACTCAGAGGAAGGTTGAAGTCAACTTTTTCCGAAAGTAAAATAATGTACTGCTAAAGATAATTTGTGTTTAAAATTTTGTTTACCACTTTGTATGTTTGATTATTGTCGCAGAAGTTAGCAGAAATCTTCTTCATATCCAGGGGAATGCCGGAGTAAAATTATTTTTGAAAAGCATAATGTACCATTTTGAAGAATACACGGATTTCTTCATTTGACCAATCAGATTGCAGTATTTACCAACTGTTGAAAAATTATTGTTTTATAATTTTGAATACAACACAACAGAACAAACAGTGATTCTTGGAGCTGATATTTGGAATTTTAATTTCTCTTACCACTTAAAATACATTATACATTCTTGAAAAAACCTGACAAGTGAATTGAGTAACTAATTATGATGCTAACAAAAATGAACAAAATCATTGAAAATTTTTCGAAAAAAATAAGGCCACCTGACTGTTTCAATTTAATATTTACCTGTCTGTCTACTGAGAATATGAATAATACTTACCATTCGGTGTACATTTTCAGTGTATCTAATACAATGTTTATAAAATATTTCGTTAAAATATTTTATTTATTTAACTATATTTAAAATAAGACTAATATTTTGTGGTTAATAACGGAGAAATTTAAGAGAAACGACCTAAAATGTTAAAGTATTTTCGTCGCTTGTGATACAATTTGGATCCGATATGATAATTCCAAATGGTCAGTATTAGGTTCGTGATTGAAATCAGAATTCATAATTTTGCAAACTTTATTTATACTACAATTTTCATTATTGAAACAAATTTATGAGGAACAATATTTCAATTACATAATCCAGATCTAAAAAATTCTAAATATACATAATAATATCGATAAATAAATAAATATGTTATTTTATTCAATTTTTCATAAATTTAGATCTTTAAAAAATATTTTGAAAATTCAATTTAAACATAGTGATTATTAATAATTTAAACTATAAATTATTTCTCTTTGATAAACCATTTTATTTGTTTTTAACAAAAATTTGCAAAAACAATTTACAACTTTAAGATACAATTCACAAATTTGAAATACAGAAAATATTATTTTATTTTTGAAATATAAATATGGTTTTTAAAAATATCAAAAATTTAAAGATCACACAAAAGAAACCCGACATTCAGTAAGCTGCACGGACACAAACAAAACACCAAAACACAGTAAAAAACACAACATTAATCAAACGAAGCTGATGGTCAGTGTTTGGTGGTTCAATGAATTCATGAAAGCTGACTCGTCGATCACAAAATATGTTTACTGCAAGTTATTGGAAGATATGATGCAGAAACTCAGAATAAAACAGCTACGTTTGGTAAACAGGTCAACTCCCATCTTACTCCATGACAATACAAAACTACATACTCACCAGACCTAGCACCAAATGACTACCATTTCTTCCTCAATTTGATCTACTTTTTGATAGGAAAAAAAATAATTCCGAAGATGCTTAAAAAATGAACTTACAGGAATTTATAGATGCTTGCCATCAAATCTTTTTTTAAGTTGCTGCAACAAGCTGTTGTTCAAATAGAAAAAGTTTGTCAATAATATTTGTATTGGTAAATTATCAAAAAACTACTATTTATAATATCATTTATTTTTTTATAAGTTTCACAACATTCTAAAATGGTGAATTCAATATGTTTTTACAATGTATTCAGGCGTAAGTTGCATTAAGCCTTTGTCACATTTAAGCCATGTTTCGTTTTAAATACAACTATCGTGATTAGACATGGTCTGTTTCATTTGATACTTTCTAATTATTTAAATTTTTCAGCTAGATGCTAAACCTTTTTAATACTGAATGTGATAGAACATCTAAACATAGGTTAAACTTCTGTTCTTATGAAAATTTATTGTTGAATATTGTAATTTATATTTTAACATAGTATCATATATTATATTATATATTATATATTAAATATTATATATTAAATATTATATATTAAATATTATAAATTATATATTATATATTATATTAGGTTGGGGAAAAAGAAACCCATTATTTTGGCGTGAAATTCAAAACTTTATTTAACATGCTTCGGATTGTCCTCTTGGAGTCAAATATGCACCGTTTTTTTGTATAATTAGTTGCCATTTTGAAGGTAGCTTCATAATGTCTATCTCGTAGAAGTCTTGGTCCTTATTGGCGAAAAACTGTAGTAATCGATTTTCACAATCTTCTATTGATCCCAATTTCTTATCACTAAGGAAATTTTGCAATGCAAGAGAAAGGTGATAATCGCTTGGTGCAAGGTCCGGACTATATAGTGGATGCATTAAAACTTCCCAACCAAGCTCCCTGAGTTTCTAGCGATTCACTACAAACGTATGTGGTCTGGCGTTGTCATAATGGAACACAACACCTCTTCTTTTGGCAAATTCTCGTCGTTTCTCATCAATTGCTATCTTCAAACGGTCCAGTTGTTGACAGTACAGATCTGAATTTAGTGTTTGGTCATACGGAAGTAACTCATAATAAATGATTCCTTTCCAGTCCCACCAAATACACAGTAGAACCTTACTGGCCGTTACTCCTGGTTTGGCGAGCGTTTGAGGTGCTTCACCGTGCTTTGATCACGATAGTTTTCGTACAATATTGTCGTATGTGACCCATTTCTCATCCCAGTAACCATCCGTTTAAGAAATGGGTCGATTTCATTTCGTTTGGCCAAGGCTTTGCAGATGGAAATTCGATACATCATGTTTTTTGGTGTTAATTGTTGTGGAACCCAAACATCAAGTTTCATTTTGAATCCTGCTTTGCCCAAATGGTTTTAAACCGTTTTTTGGTCGATCTTCAGCTCCTGTGCGATGCTACGACTACTAACATGCCAGTCAACTTTATTATCGACATTTTTATCGACATTTTCAACGATAGGCCTGCCTGTGCAAGGTGCATCTTTAATATCAAAAATGCCTCCACGGAATCGACGAAACCAAAATTGCGTGTAATTAGCTGTTACAGTATTGGCACAATAAACACCATTCACAATAACAGCCGCCTGGCTTGCATTTTTGCCTTATCGAATAAAAACTGTAAAATGTACCGAATTTTTTCTTTGTTGACTTCCATTTTTAACACCCTGTAACTCAGAACTGAATAAAAACAAGCAAAAAAATTTTTGTAAAATTACTGTGAAATGTTACCTTGACAAAGAGCATAAATTTGAAATTGTTTGATCGATAATCAATGAATTAAAATAATGGATTACTTTTTCCCAAACCTAATATATTATATATTTTATATTATTATAAGTTTTTATCAATAAAAGAAATAATATTAAAATAAGATTAACTTAAAGAAAGAAATTTCGTACAATCTGTTGATGGATTAATAATTTGTAAATTCTATCGGCTTGTTCTAATAAAACTCTGAACAATTATAATATTTGTGATTCTACCATTCAAAAACATGTTTTTCTTTATACGTTTTTTGTTGTAATTGTTTTCTTTTACTAAACCTATTCAAGAATTATAAATATAAAATTGTGCCATTATTTATCTATGAATGCTTTAAAATGTTTGTGTTAAGTTAATTGGTATCGCTGACATTCTGTTTGATTATATCTTTCATAAAATCAAAGCCGCCTAACTAGTGAATTAAACCGCTGATTATTAAATTATTGCTTTATAAACGATGTTGAATTGAAGTGTTCTTCAATTGAAAATTTTCACAAAATTATTTGTAAACAGCTAAATTTATCTTCTAAACAATATATGTTTTAGTATCTATTCTTTTCTTTTAATGGATTTTTTTTTATATAAAATATTTTTCAGTCAAATAGTACAAAAATAAAATAAAATGAACTTAGTCAAAATATTCAAACAAAAACCGAAAAAGAAAGTTAATATTTTATTACAAAAGCTAGACCTTCAATGAATAAAATGTCTGATTCCTCCTGTCTTCTTTGGGACATGAAAATTGGTTTATAAGAAGTTTTGAAGGTGAACAAGAATGTTTAAGGATTGATTCAATACGAATAAACAAGAAAAAATCTTCTTTTCTATCTTTACTCTCAATGTCATGATTTTGTTATGATTTAGTGCACCAAATGATTTTTAAAAAATATTCTAGTTTTTTTCAAACATATTCAGAAGAAATTTGCATAAAATATGAAAAAAACTTGGCACTAGATCGTTTAAACTTATATTTTGAAATAGTTCAGTTGAAATTCAAGACTCCAAATATATTTCGGAATATTGTGATTATATTTATTGAAGTATATAATATCACTGTACAATGTACAGTGTACATCATTAAATTCTCTGTCAATAACTTATTTTAAAAGTCTTTATTTGATTTACACTGCCTTTTAATAGTTTACTTTTCTAAGAGAAATGAAATATTTGTATAAAAACATCATTCAAATATGATGAAATGGAGATATTAGTTTAATAACGTATGTGAATATTTTCTTAGTTTTGTTTATATTGTGTTGTTCGATACAGTTATAAATACATTGCTGTATGGGTAAAAGACCAGTAGTATCACAGTTTGCCACTGGACAAATCTTTTCAACAAGGAATTGTGACTCAATTAAAGATATCTCGAAGTGCTGTTGCCAAAATACTTAACATGGAGAGTTGACGGTAATATTTCAGTAAAAGAAGTATTGTGATGACAAACTCATTTATCAGTAAGATTGAAAAGTTAAATTTGCTTATCAAATGTGATCCATTCATAATATCATATTCTCGAACAGACAAGTTGTATTATAAAACATCTTATTCTTTATTTTCTTTTAAATTTAAATCTGTCAAATTATCTAACAAATTGTTGCTGAATTCGTCAAAAAAAACCAAAAATTAAAGTTTTTCCAGGAAATATTGTAACTGAAGCACTGAAGACTGGAAACAAGTCATTGTTTTAGATGAAATCAAGGTGTATCAATAAGAGAGCTATCACAAGTGTATTCTTACATCTTCGTCTCAAAAATGCAATACCATCTAAAAACTAATACCATAAAAGATGATGCACATATTATGTGATGTGTTCAATAAGTATCTAACCTAAGGTAAAATATTTAATAACAAATTTTAGTTTTTTACTGCGATTAAGTAACTTAATATAGGTTTTAATTTCATATTTCTTATTTTTGATTATATTTCTTAATTTCAAATTACTAAAAATTTTGCTAAATAGTTAAAAATGTTTTAAATTTATTAAAAGTATATTTTTTGAAAAATATAATAGTTTATATTTTTAATCAATTAAAATTATGGTATCTTAAAATAAATCTTTTTAGTGCTTTAAGTTATTTCTTTTCTATCAGAATTTCGACAAATATTCTGTGTTTGATACAGACCGCTTTTGTGTTTTACTTTTGTAATTTGATATATGTTATATCAATGGAAGATCCACCTGATTATGTTGTGATAAGAACGAAACATGTGGTGAATCGGAAAATAATAAAAGCTTAATTAAAAGATATTTTAGTTGTTTACTATGTTAAATATATATATATATATATATATATATATATATATATATATAAACAATCAGGTTTATTTATTTATATAAATTAATTATTCTAATAATTATTCAATAATTATTCTAATATTTTTTATTAATTATAATTATGATAAAGGCCTGGAATGAAACCGAGGTTTTAGCACGTAGGATAAATATAAATTCTTTTTTATACTTAATTATAAAATAATTAATAACAGAATCTTATGATTGATAAAATTTTAAAATTTATAAATAATGTAAATGGTTTAATATAATATAAATGAGGAAAAAATTGTTTTATCAAGAATTGAAAAGGATTGCATTTATAGGAAGTAATATTGCTGGGCATAAAAAACATTATAAAGGTGTCATAAATATCAATAACCTTCTGTGTTAAAATTCTGTGCAGTCAACTGAAGAATTATTAGGAGGGAGTAACATGTGAAGTTTTATATATAAGATCTTTGGATTCTAAAATTAACGTTCAAAATGACAACTTTATTGAGGGTTTTTAAATTATTTACTGATTACGTATTGATAGTATAATCATTACCGACAATACAACTTTCATTTTTAAAAATCAGTTGTTCTTTTCAGTTAATACTTTTTTCTAGTTATAAAGTAAAATGATTTTAATAACTAAATATAATATTATCATAAATATATATTATCAGTCATTCTACATAATATATATATATATATAT
>MQRK01242635.1:25158-48020 GCA_001938485.1 Girardia tigrina | reverse complement strand
ATATATATATATATATATATATATATCAATAGTGAGAGACAATTTTATAACAAAAATAGATTTACGTATTTAAGATCTTAAAAATGATGCTAAATGGATGCGAGAAAGTTAATTTATTATAGAAATAAAAAAAATCTCTGCAAATAATTTTTCGGAAAATCTGGAATATATAAGTAAATATATAAAATTGTACAATAAATACATCTTGTTATCAACAATTAATTATAAAATTATCTAAAATAATTTAGAAAATAGAGTATTTATACAAATATAGACCATATATATTTTTATTTAAATTTTATCCATAAAAAAATATTTTTAATAAACTTATTTTAATTAGTAAAATTTATTTTTATTCATAAATCTAACGAAATTTTGTCAAACTTTTGTCAAATATTAATTTCTTTCCAAGTTTTTTAATTAATTTTAATCTTTTATCAATTAATTGTAAAGATATAAAAAAATTACTTTTTATTATAATTTTATAACCTTTTCATAACAATTATTTTAATAGCAAGTTTGTATAAGTGAAGAAAATCCCAAAATAAATTACCTTCCGACGTTTTATCTATAATTTTATATTTAAAAAAAAACACTTGATATTTTGAAAACCTTTATTTTTAAAATAATCCATTATATGTCAAATTGTATATTTTTTCTGACTTTCTAAACAGATTGGCGACATTTCAGACAATTTATCAATTAAAGTGTAATTTTTGTCACCAATTTTTCTATGAATTTAACCAAACAACTTTTCTATTAAAACAATAAAATAAAACTCACAGCTGGTTTCAATTTTTCTGATTTATTTCCATTTAAAAAAATATGTTCCAGAATGAATTAAAAATTTTATTAATTGAATTCGAAAATAAAAAATAGATATAAGATATATATATATGTATATATATATATGTATATTTGGAGTTTAAATTTTGTGAATTGAATTCGTTTGTTTAAACGAATTATTAATGTTATATCATTGATAGAAAAATAAAAATTGGTTGGCGATATTGATTTCTTTTCATTAACTGAAATTGATTGTCTAATTTAAAAGAACAGATTACTTTGCCGTTTGGCTATATTTTAATGTGGATTATTTTATAGACATTTGAAGAAAATCATGTAAGGATTCCCGATCAGAGATTGCGTATCAAAGAAACTGACAAGATTTCAGCACTTACTAAAATTTGTGAAAACATTCATGATCAATGGTATGAATTAATGAGAATATTTCAAAGTTGTGGAAACAGTATTGGAACGAAGTTTTGGAAAATAATCACCAATGAACACGGAATCAAACCGGCCACTGGTGTTTACGAAGGCGACAGTGATTTGCAAATACAGAGAATTTATGTTTACTTTACTTCCGGAATTCATGGAAAGTGTGTGCCGATCAGCGTCATGGTTGAATTGAATAGTACCACTCTCGATTACGTACTGAATTCGAATCTTAGGAAATTGTTTCAACCAGATTATTTCATCGTGGTTCCTCAAGTGCTTCTAATAATTGCGAAAGAAATACGGCCCTCTTCGGGGCCAAAATGTGTTTCAGTGGATTGCAAGTCAGGCCAGTCGATTGCCGCAACTCGAGAAGTCGACGAGTACGAGCAGAGAAATCCAGACGGAAATTGGTGATGAATTGGACAGTGAAAATATATTTCACCGAAATTTAATATTCTCAGAAAATATTGATAATTTACTCAAAGAATATCTATGGTAAATTTATTTTTATGTTTTATTGGATTATTTGAATTAATTACCGGCATTATTAAAACAACGTTTTAATAATTTTAAACATAAATAAAAAATAATAAATTTACTTTAGTTATGTTTATATATATACATGAACAACATTTAAATATTAATACATTTAAACCGAAGTGAAGTGTTAAAAAAGACAATATGTTCATTAAACTGCATGGTAATGTAAAATGAACATGTGTTCCTGCAATCTCCAGTCGCTCTAGAGACGAACAGGTGGTAGCAGAGACATGATTGTGCTGGGCTCATTTTTTATTTCTTTTGGTATCACTGTTAGGTGTTCGGCAAGTCATCCTTTTTTTACTATTAATCAGAAAATTTGAAAAGAGATATTTGAAATCAGAAAATCGTGTAGTCTTTGCAAATATTAAAAATATTGATTAGTACACTAAAAATAATAAGTACTATTAAAAGAAATTAAAAACATTTTTATCTTTCTTGCGGGGTATTCATTCTTAAAACTAAAATACTTATTAAATTTATCTGTAAAAAGATGATCATTAGAAGAGGCAACATTAATTTATCTTTAGTTCTAAAATGCAAATTATTGCAAATATAAGAAAAAAAATCCTTTATATAATTAAATTACTTTAAGGGGGTTCTTAACCAGCGGTTCATTAAGCAAAATTTCGCGACTCATGTATTAGCGGAAAAATCAGTAAATATTTAGTTTAAAATTTTATTTTAATGTTTTTAAAAAAAAATAAAGCTGTTTATGAAATCTGTTATCTGACGAATGTCTTATAAAGGAATATCTAGTAACAGGTGCTGGAATAAACTGATCTGAAAAAAAAACTTTATTCAGTAAGTTAAGCTTATCAAAGCCCATAGAGGTAACCGTGTTGATAAAATGGCAGAAAAAACTACAAGTATATAAATGAAAAGTAATTTTATATACAAATATTTATCAATTTCTATCGACGAATATTTCCAATACCACATAACTCGCAATTTTTTTAATTTGTTGTGGACACTGAGTTGAATGTTATTAAATAATCGCTAGATTTTGTTAGTATCATGGAACAACAACAGCTGAAGATCTGTACCATACAGTAAAAGAAACTTTAGATGAGAATGAACTTCTTCTCTGGGAGGAATATTTGGAATGTCGATGTTTTGTATATTATTTGCAGGCTTAAATGTTGTGTTGATCCTGGATAGTGTCTCTCCTAATCAGATGGATGATTAATATTTTAATTCTTATAATCTGAAACTAAATTATTTAAATTTAATATTCAAATTTCTAATGATTGTAAATTTTAAATGATTTTATTAATTTTATTTTTTAAATTTATAAATTATTAAATCAAATTGAAAATATTTTGAAATTATTAATAGTAATTTTATTTTAACCAATAATATTTGTAGTAAATTTTTGAAATAAAATATATATGTTCGAATTTTGAGAAGAGAAGTATTAAAAATTAGTTAATGAATATGAGCGAAAGTACTATAATGGATTGTCATGAATATTAAGAACACCAATTTGACTTTTTATATTTTTATTTAAACAACAATTTTGATTGTTCTTAAGACAATCTTTGTCAAAACTTTCGTACATTTGCATTCAAAGCAAAATTGATTAATGAATTAATTCTCATTATTTTTTTAGCAAATGGGGAAATAAATAATTTAATAAAATATTCACTAAAAACTTATTTGATAATAATTAAAATGATAATTAATTATTTAAAAAATATTTATTTGATTTAATTATTAAATATTATAAAAATTAATAAACTTATTTAAAATTTTAAAATTATTTGAAATTAAAAATAAATTTAAACATTACATATTTTAAGATATTAAGAATTAAAATATTAATCATCCATCTGGGTAGGAGAGACACATTTCCAAATCTACATAAACATTCAAACGCAAAACATCAAACATTCAAAATATTCCTCACATCCCCCTCGATTTAAATGGCTTTTGCCATTCGATATTTCTAATAAAACTTCTTCCATCTTCAAGCTGTAACTCGTAACTTTTTTCATGATTTCTTTTCACCACTGTTGCGGGACCCATGTAACGGTCATCTTCTTTTGAGACATTTCCTTCTTAATTAATACTTTGTCTCCGACTTCAAAAATTCTTCTTGTCTCTGTTTTTTGTTCAACTACTTTCAAATTTTTGTTATCTTCGTAATTGTTTTTCCACCAATGTCTCAGTTTTCTTCCAAATACTATCTCGGCCGGTAACATGCCTGTCGTAGCTTGTACAGTACTATTTAACATAAACTCGATTTCTGATAAGACTTCTGTCCAATTTTTATGATCTCCATCCTTCATTATAATATTCAAAGCATCTCTGATCGTGCGAAACTGTCTTTCCACGATTCCATTTGTGTTATGATGATATGGACTCGAACAATATACCTCAATTTTAAATTTTTTCGCCATGTCCTTGAACAAAGCCGATTCAAATGTTTTTCTTCTGTCTACGTGGATTTCTTTTGGTGGTCCGAATTTCCATATCCATCTGTCCAATAACAATTTTCTAACTGTTTTTTCATCTTGACTAGCTACTGCATTCAAGTTAATATATCTACTAAACTGGTCAACTATTGCAAATATATATTGACATTCATTTATATTTCTTTTGAATGGTCCACAAAAATCAATGTATATTTTCTGGAAAGGTTCATCCGCTAATTGCTTTATATACTTTTCTTTTGTTTTGGTTGTTAGTGTCTTCCTTTTCTGACAATTTATGCAACTTTGAACTATTTCTTTTATAAATTCTCTCATATTTTCCATGTCGAAATCATCTCGGAGGTCGTTATAGAACTTTTTACAACCTGCATGACACAATAATTTGTGCATTTCTTCAATAAAATTTGCTCGTTCTACCTTTGGGATCCAGTATTTATTATTTTGATTTATGAGGATATCATTCTTTAATGCCTATTTTCTTGGTCTACCTTTACTTATGTCCTCGATTATTTGTTTTATTTCATTATTATTCTTCTGCCATTTAAAACCATCTGATTCTTCATTTTATGCCAGTATTCTTGTTTTAATCTTTCCTTTCTTGGCCTTTTCATGCATTGTTTGACACTGATTGCATAGTTCGCACGAATTTCTTGACATTGCATCAGCGTTTGAATGTTTTTCACCTTTTCGATATTCCATTTTCATGTCAAGACTACTCAGAAAATTTATCCATGTTTGGAACTGTGGTGTGATAGTGTTCTTTGTAGTCATCATAAACGTAATAGCTTTATGATCTGTTCGCAACAAAAATCTTTTTCCATACATGAAATGTTTAAAATGCTGTGTGAAATAATAAATTGCAAGTAGTTCTTTCCTTGTAATGCAATAGCCTAGTTCATACTTATTCATTTTATGTGATCCATACGCAATCACCCTTTATCTTCCACATTCGTCTTTCTGTGATAACACCGCCCCTATCGTATCAAAACTTACATCTGTATCAAGAATGAAGTCTTTGGCAAAATCAGGATATGCCAAAATTAGAGTTTTAATCATTCTGTCTTTTAGGTTTTGAAAAGCTTCATCACATTTTTTAGTCCAAATCAGTTTCTTATCCTTATTTTTACCACATAAACCTTCCAATACCTTTGCATATCTTGCGTAATCCTTTATAAATTTTCTGTAGTAATTTGTCAAGCCCAAAAAGCTTCGCAAATGTTTAATGCATGATGGGCTTTGAAACTTGCTTATCGCGTCAATCTTTGATTTATCTGTTTCAATACCATCTTTGCTTATTATATATCCTAAGAATTTAGTCTTTTCTACTAAAAATTGACATTTTTCTGGATTTATCCTCAAACCTGATTGTTTAATTTTCTCAAATATGTTATTTACTCTTTGAAGATGCTCTTCCTTATCTTTTGCGAAAATCAAAATATCATCCAAATATACGACTGCTTCTTTCCAATTCAAATCTCCCAAAATTTTCACCATTATCTCCTGAAAAGTTACTGGGACCGCAGCAATTCCAAAAGGCATTCTCTTGAAACAGTATTGACCGTACTTTGTTGAGAATTCCGTCTTAATCTTTGATTCATCTTCTAATTCTACTTGATGGTAAGCGTTTCCCAAATCGATAGTACTAAAGTATTTTGCCCCATTTAGTGTATTCAACATATCGTCTACATTTGGCATTGGAAACGCTGGTTTGGCTATCAGTCGAATTACTTTACTAAAAGGTATAGTCCTCAAATACGGGCACGGACATGGGCACGAACGGACAAAATATTACGGACAACAGGCACAGGCACGGTGCCGGCCACACCCTTGGGTATAGATAAATTATTTGGAGTTTAATAATCTTAGTACATAAAAATATGGTTATCTTGGTCCAGTTTTAAGTTAAGTGCCAAGCGCTAAGACACCTCAGATAACCTCCTTCAGCTTATAGTCAGTAAATAGTTGCATGTTTACACCAGGATGAGCTTTTCAGTTTATTTTTTTTCTACTGACTTTGATAAGTCATGGGCAACCAACAGTAAACTACACCTTTCAATCTCTTCTGTTGTACTGAAAGTACGGTTGTAAAGATTTTCCATCATATTCCTTATTAACGAGAAACTTATTCTGTATTTGTTTAAGAAATGTTTTTATTAGCCATGAATGTGATTTGTTTCATTTTATTTTCGTCTTTTATTGAGTCATTTGAATATTGTTGACTTTTTCCTGCTTTTCATATACTAAAAGTTCGAATTAGTACCTCGAAATGCTCAATCATTATGATTGATACTCATTCTCTCTAAGCGTTCGAACTTAGATGCCTCCTTGTCCACTAGCTACATTTGAAATTCCCTAAGTTACCTATGGCTTTTCAATACAAACTAAGAGTAATAATAACGGTCAGTCCAAACTTATTAAGAATTTTTAATGATAATCTCATGACATTATTAATTACCCTATAATAAATTTTGTCCTAACTTTCATTTTTTTAAAAATAAGCTTTGTAACTTTTGAATAATAATTGTACTATGCTTGAAGGAGTATTGTACCTTAAACAAATAGCATTTGAAATTAGAAATGTTTTGGGGTTTTTAAACTTTAAAAAAAACTATTGCAATCATTAATAAAAATTTTAAGCATTATAATGAGAATATTTTCATTCAATATTTTATCATGATGAATAATCTTATTAGAGATTATTTTGAAATTAATTGTAAAAGCTTATTAATGATAACAAAATTTTTATTATTCATTGCAAGTCTTTTATTAATAACTCTATGACTTTGATAAAAGTTTTAAAAATTATAAAAATAAAGGTAAATAATCATATAAAAATTACATTTTATATTTCTATCTCTTTTTTTAGTGTCGAATTCTCTTTCTTAAAATTAACAAAATAAAAATTTCAATTATTTTATTTATTGTTTCTTTTTCCATTCAATTTTTTTATAATTTAATTTTAAAAATAAATATATGTTTATTTATTTTTAATATGAGTATAAATAAATGAATGTTTTTACATTTTTAGATTCAAAATATCATTGAGGTGAAAATTTAGAAATTACAAATAAACTATTAAAAGAATCATTTTTGTACAGCTTCAATTTAATATTTAGTTTTAATATAATTTAAATTAATTATTAAAAAAAATTGAGTATATTACACTTTATCAATGTGTTAAAAAAAATTTTAAGATTGTTTGCTAAATAATTTAAGTTTCTTCTTTAACGTTAATCAAGCAAATCAACAAGAAAGTTTGGTAAGTAATTAAAACATTTTATTCATAAATTATATTCAAAATTATATTATTTAGGCCTGGTTTTTAATACGTTTTATTGAAATTACGTTGCTCGATTTTGTGTAGTGAAATTAGTATATTTCTTCTTTAAACCGATATCACGCTGTGATTTGCGAATAAGCCCTACGTTTTATGATTTTGCTTGGTTTTTATTATTTTGTTCTACTTTTAGAGAGAATTACATTTTTAGAAAACATTATATTAGATTTAAAACTTCTTTCAATAATTTTTAAAAACAATTTTTTTATTTATTATTTTTAAAATTATAATTTTTTTGACAAAGCTATAACAATACAACGAAAATTAATTATTCTTATTAGTAATCATAATCATTAATAATAAAATGATAATATTAAAAAATATTTTTTGTAAAGATTTTGTGCTAATAAAATTTTTGAACGTTATAATTTAATATTAAATATATTGTTATAATTTAACAAATGCAATGACTTTTTGGCCAACCCAATACATTATTTATCAAATTGATCAATTTGCCAAACAATTGCAATATTTTACTATTCGAATGGAACAATTCACTAAGCAATTGTAACATTTTGTTTTTCAAATTAAACATTTCTAACATAAAACAAGAAAATCAAAACATAATAGTTTATTAATAATAACCGCTAGTTTAATAATGAACATATGATAATTCTGCTGCGAGTTTGTAATATTTCGAAGAATGTTCCTAAAATACCGACTGTGATCCTATGTCGTTGTGTTATGTGGTTCAGATATCTTTTGTTCAGACAACAATTATCAATTTGTTCCCAATCTAAATTTTGATTTAACAACATTTATAATTTTTGAAAAAGTATTTTTAATAGGGTTATGCATATAAGAGTAAGGGGAAAGGAATTTAGATTAAAACTTAAATTCTTAAGTTATTCTTTCCAGTTCTGTTTTTTATGGATTTTGTGTCATCTATAATTAAATTAAGAATTTAGGTATGTGGTGCCCTCGACTTAAGCATAAAATTTTAAATTAATTTACTCATAGCAACCTGGCGGAGTTTTATATATGATTTTTCTTTTTTTTTATTTAATTAGTATTATTTTAGGACCCCATTTGTGATGATTTACAAGATGCAGGACATAAAAAATACTAATTAAATAAAAAAATGTAAAAGAAAAATCATATATCGAATTCCGACAGGTGGTATTAAGTAAATTAATTTAAAATTTAAATTAAAAATTTGAATAATTACTTCTTGGATCCAGATAACATGTTTGTGAGCAGAGTCAGTGTCTCTGAAATGCTTGGAATAGACTTGCGACAGTAATTGACCATCCCCTGAAAGCTGAGCAGAGTTGTGAGCGTTTCTGGTTGAGAAAAATTCGTGATGGCCTTGAATCGTTCTGGCAGTGGGCTGATACCATCTTGTGATACAGTATGACCCAGAAATTCGACCCTAGATTGGAAGAACTTGCATTTGGTGAGCTTCAATTTAAGATTGTTAGCATTAAGTTTCGTCAGAGTGTCTCAAAGATGTTGTTAGTGAGAAGTCTCATCCGGGGACTCAATAACTATGTTGTTGATTTACGCTGCCCTGTTCGGTAATCCAGAGAGCACGATATCAATATGTCCCTGGAAAGTCTGTGAAGACCAAATGCATTCGAAAATATTCGAATTTTGTATTGAGTCTTCAGTAATTGGGATTTGGTAATACGCTTTAACCAAATCCAATGATGAAAAATTTTTGCAGCCAGCGAAATTTTGTAAAATATCGGTAATGAGAGGCATTGGATATGAATCAGGAGTCGTAACCTTGTTCAAACCTCTGTAACCGTCACAGATGCGTAAAGTTCCATCCTTCTTGGTCACAATCAGCAGAGAAATCAACGACTTAAAAGCAAAACATTTCACCCCCAATCCAATGGCTGTGTCGAAAGATTTTACAGGACACTGAAGAACTCTCTAAGACGAGCAGTAATGACGAATGTCGTCGACAGCAATGACGAACAACTTAAATTGGCATGGCCACACTTCATCAACCTAAACATTTCTCCACCAAAACAATGAATTCTAGGTACATGTATAGAAAGACCTGTGAAAACGCCAAATTCATATGATTGGTTCGAGAACACCCCACTTCTCTAAAACCCAGTTACACCGAACCACACCTAAAAGTACAGCTCAACATATAGAACCATTGATTTTAAAGGCACTCAATTCAACTTATGCAAGTTGAAGTCTTGTATTCACATCGATTTCACAATAATTTATTCCATCAAAAGGTCAGTCTCATTTTCACCATGGGTTCAGTTATCGACTGCATCGTACTTGACTCCATTACGAACAGCATAACATTCCTTGCAATGTCTCCGCATCTCAAAGGGGGGCTGATGTAAATTTTAAAATAATTTACTTAATGCTACCAGGCAGAATTCGATATATGATTTTTCTTTTAAATTTTCTTTTTTTATTTAATTAGTATTTTTATGTCCCCCATCTTGTCAATCCTCGCAACTAGGGGCCTAAAACAAATTTTGAACAAAAAGTAAAAGTACAAATTCAATTGATATTTGTTTGAATAATCACATTTTTAAAAGTTTTAAAAGCAAAATAATAAAGATTTTTTATGTCGTTTATTTTTATTATAATTTTCACACACAAAAAATAGTGTCAGAAGTGGGATAGATAGCTGATCTGTCTTTGCTGACGTTTTGACGGATACTTTATTTGAATGATTTGGAGAAACGGTTTGTGATTCGTGTATATTGTCGTCGATCGGCAAATCAACAAGTGTTCGAAATGTTTGACCGACAGGAGTTCTCTAACGAAGGTAGAGTGCCCAGTTTGGATGGAGGAGAGCTTGTGTGAGTAAAATTCCAATGGTTCAGGACTTTTGTCGCGCACTTGCATCAGAACTGTTCCAACAGCGATATTGGATGCATCCGACGTAAGCGTTATTTATAGAGAGCCGTCTGGAAATCGAGCGATGTGGTCTGTGTGATGTCCAGTTTTATCTGCTGAAAAGCTCTCACTGCTTCTACGAACCAATATATTGTTGGTAATTTTTTTGTTATTTGTAAGCAAAATGACGTTTTCGAATTTGATTTCGATTTTTTAAAAATTGAATTGTTGGAATTTAAAGAAAAAATATTAAAAAACAATAATTCTTCTTCTGAATAAAATTTAATAAATTAATTAAAAACTTAGTTCCATTTGAATTGCAATTTCAAATAATTAATGAAAGATTCTTCAAACTATTGACTACTTGCTAAACACTGAAATATTGTTATACTTTTATAATGAAAGAATTAAGATTCATAGATAACTTGCGAAAGATTGTTAAATAAAGACCCTGTGTGAACAAGTAACGAGACTGCTAATCGGACATTCTTGCTATGAGTTCTTCAATCGCCAGGAGATGGTCGTGGATGGTCCTAAACAGATGCATAGCTTGCTGGCTAACACAAAATGCGTCTACGACTATCTGATAACGAGCTCCTTCGAGTTCACGGCCACTTTCATTTAAATTGACATTCGAATTATTCTTGTTCAAACCCTTTTAAGTAAGAACCAATCGCAGCTGCGCCGACTCTATTATCAACAGTATTGTTAGAATTAACTAAGACGTTTCAATAGTATTTTTTATAAAAAAAGCATGAAATCGCGTGAAATATATAAATAAATAATTTTTTAAATAATATATATTTTATTGCTTATTGTTTCTGCAATATATTTTATTAGAAATTATTGAAAAAAATGTTGATAAAATTTTATTCTCATTTGAAAAATAAAATCTTGCTATTGCTCTACAAAATGATCACTTTGAATAATAAAATGCAGTGTTTTGTTGGTAAAACGACATATTGGAACAATAAAATATTCCGATTCTTTGGTAAAATGTTTAATTTTAATGGTATATAACTAATCAGTCTGTTGGTTTGAAAAATTAAAATTATAAATTTCGAGGCCATGTGAGTGTGATAAAACATATTTACTTTACAAAGCATTCAGTTCACAGTTATGACAGCAAATTTGACATTTACACAAGTGACAATTACGGGATTCGTACTGCTGCATTTTTCAATTAAACTACTTTCAAGGTTTCCTTACTACATTGGTTATATATCCCAAATTTCCCTGTCTCTTGAGTGGTTGAATATAGGTCTATCCAGAAAGTCTTGACCGATTTATAGACAAGTGAAAGATAAGCATTTATTGTTATTTTCATCATCATCTACAATGTGTTCAAAGTAAAGTGTTCCATTGTGAGCCATGAACTTCTCCCACCGTTCTGGGACTTTTCTAATTCCTTTGGCGAAGAAACTACGAGGTTTCTCTTTAATCCAACGCTCCAAAACTACTTGTAATTTCGTCCTCGGAGGGCGGTTTTCATTGGGGAGAATAAATAAAAATCGGAGAAAGCGAGGTTAGGTGAGTATGGTGGATGGGACAATACACTGAACTCAATTTCCTGCAGCTTGTTTAATGTTTTTTGGCTGTGTAGGGTCTAATATTTATTTTCGAAACAATTTGTTAACTGATATTTTTAAATTAGTTTTTCTACAATAGGAAAAAATAATTATTTTTTAATTATATTTTACAAAATCCTTCACATATGTATATGTTATCTATATTGTAAATATCATAGGCATTTATCAATGCGTTCCCTAGATACTTAAAGAAAATAATCGGTCAAAACTTTCTGGACAAACCGTAGTATATGGTCTTTATGAGCGTAGTGATGTTTAGGAACGAAGGAATAAAAATAAAAAATAAAAATAAAAATAATACACCAGTCGCTTCGACTCTGGTCGTTTTCATATAGTAATGTATATGTACATTTGAAATTCAATTATTAGATATTATATAGTAAAAATATTTTTTACAATTGCATTTCTAATAAATTGATTCAATTAAAATTTGCTTCTTTTGTTATATTATAAATATATATAATATTTACTTTTTATCACTGGATTTTATTATTATTGATGTAATTTTTTATGTCATTGTCCTAATTTTGTGAAAGTTATTATTTTATTAGTTTATACAAATATTTTTATATATAATAATAGAATTTGAAATATTTTATATAATATAAATTTTACGAATCATTAAGAGGTACTGCGAAGTATAAGTATGAAAAAAATACGTCTATAACAAGTATTTTTCGAATAAATTTCTAAAATCATGGTGAGTAAAGTATCGTTTGGAAAGAACGGAGGATGTAAAGAAAAATCAACACAAACGTTAACACTAGCAACTTTTTAAAGTTGAAGTGAGTTTTTATTTGTCCTGACGTTGAGATTTCCTGTTTCAACTTTTTTACAGATATAATTATCAAAACTATTTATTGTAATTCTTAAATTTTAGAATGCTTTTAATTTTTTATTTGAATTCTTTACTTAATAATTATTAAATTATTGGATAATTTTAAATTTCAAATAATCACAATAAAAATAAAAAATTATTAACTTCAGAAAAATAATCTGTTTAAGGTTTTAAATTGTCAAAATATGTAGAAAAAAAATAGAATTAAAAAATTAAAATATTATAATGTCATATTATTGTATCTGAATAATGTCAATGAAAAGAAAGTAAGATAAAAAGAAATCAAAATAAATAAAATAAATAATTTATTAAAAAACATTGTTATTTTGTCGAAGAGAATAAAAAGTTAATTGGTTGTCTTAAAATAGTAAAAATAAAAATTTTATGATTATTTAATCAAATATTGTACGAAATATGTGTAAGATATTTAAAATATAATAAATTACAGAAAGTATTTATTATCAAAATTAAAAAAATTTGTATTTCATTTTAAATAATCAAAAATTATAATAAATCAAATAATATATTATGTATCAAGTTTTATGTTTACAATAATTCATTTTTATATGATGCTGATTATTTTAAAATTTTATAAATAAATAAAAATATTCTTTATTTATCTATTAAAGACACAATGAATTATAATTAGAACTGTAAATATTTTTAATTAAAAATAGTCAAGAATAAGACAGTCTTGAAATATTTTAGCTGCCTTCGCCGGATGGAATACATATTTTTCTATTGACAAAATAAATTTCGAAGTATAAAACAGATATAACTTCTAAGTTTAATATTTTTATATTGACTTTTCATCTACTGTTACGTAAATTTTTTTTCAAATTAATCATTTAAATGATAATTAAAATTTTAGAGTAAAAAAATTTTATTTCGTACATTGATTGCTTTAATACCTAATTAAAAGTGTAATGTATTTTTTAGTTTTCTGTGCTGTTAGCAACAAAAAGAGAGGTCACACGGGGATAAATAAGACGAAAGTCGGACGACTTTACAAGTACCTGGAAATAACAATTTCCTAGTAGTTATATATATTTCTACAGATTTCAGTAAATCATAAACATAATATTAAATTTAATGAAAGAATCGTTTTATTTAGAAAATTTTAAATATAATATATTCAAATTACCGGATTTGTTATTTCAAATTTTAAAAATTGTATTCAACTATTACAATATATTGTATATATATATATATATTTTATTTATTGTATATTTTATTTTATATATATTTTATATTATTTATTTTATATTATTTATTTTATATTTATTGTATATTTTTTATTGTATATATATTTTATTATATATATTTTATTTAAATATATCTTTAAATAAAAAATATTCAAAAGATGAAATGTTTTATATTTAAATATAAATTAGGTTTCGAAAATTAAGTCTCAGAAATTAAAATTTTTGGTCATTATTTAAAGTTTCAGAAAATTAAATTACAGACAATTAAGTCTTAATGTTATTGTTTTAATAATTATATTTTTATGTAATTTAAAATATGTAAAATAGATTTGAAAAATAAAAGAAAAATCTAATAAATTTCAAAAAAAAATTAAAAAGATTTTTATTTTATTGGAATTTTTTATTTTGTTCAAAAAATTACTGCAATCTTTTTAATTTTATGAAATTTGTTAAATTTTTCTTTTATTTTTCAAATTTATTTAACAAATTTGAAATTTTAATAAAAATATAATTTTTAAAACAAAAACACTGAGACTTAATTATCTGTAATTTAATTTTCTGAAACTTAAAATAATGACAAAAATTTTATATTATGAGACTTAATTTTCTGAGTCTTAAAATTTGAGACTTAATTGTCGTGCCCCTAAAAAAATAAATATCAATTATATTATTGAATAACATTTGAAATACCTTAAAAATAAAGCAGTTGATTTACTTTTCCTAAATCATTCTAACAGTTATCGTCCTCAACAAGACATAATGTTTCAAGTCAATTATATTTTTAATCAAAAGAATAATTTCAATCATCAAAAAGAATATGTGTAACAATCATCCTATTGAAACTAAAAAATATCGAAACCCTATGGAACTGATAAAACGTTTATAGACTCGTACAGGGACAAAAATGGTTCAACAAAAGAACTTTCATAACAAACAAGACTTGGAAAAATTCACTTTTCTATGTAACTTCCCTTTACTCCCAGGTTTTTCTTTCAGTGATCCTCCAGCACAAGAAAACCATTTTGTATTTGTCTTATACGACTCTTGTGTTTGATTCTTCAAAGATACAAACATATTTTTTCAAATCATTAAACAATAAAAAATCACTCGACAGAAAGACTGGTCTTACGGGAAGTGAGATACCAAGCAGTGTATTTCGGTGAGTTATTATGCTGAAGATGGTAGTGCTAATTACAGTGCTTCCACCACCACTTCCTCAAATCATCAACCACTTAGAAGTAGAAGTTGATGATATTTTGAATAAATCAAGATTAATCCCATTTTATGTATCCTAAAACACACTGAGTATGATGTATTTTGATGAGATAGCACCCTAAAGAGTATTCTTTTGTTGCTTTCATTCTTAAAAACACATTCATGAGAATTGCGCGTACTGTAAAGAACATAGTCTCAAGGTTATCTAACAACATATTTTAGAATAAAACTATTTAAAGTATCTAAATCCAAAATCTTCCAGTATGTTCTGTACAGTTTTCTTGCTCACATCAAACTAGCTTAATAGCTCTAATTGTACGTTTGGTCATTATTCTTTTACTATAATCTTTAAGTCTTCAAATCTCCCATTGACATTGTCTTGAGTTCACACCATTTTTTCTTCATTAAGTATACTGTTCTTGAAAGAGGAAAACTATATAATCGAATTGTAGATACTATTATTGTATTTTGTTCCAGTACAACATGTTTCCTGCAGCTGAAGCCCAATATCATGTTTATCAGTCTTCCTCAAAAGTAATAAAGCTTCTAAATTTAACGGGAGGAAAAATGTTGTGAAAACGCTTAACATACGATGAAAGCAAACATATATAAAGTTTACCAAATTTTTTTATGATTTATTAATTTTATTATTTGATATTATAATAATTGTTCTATATCGAAAATTTCTAGAATTTATATTATTTTCGATACAAGTTAAATGACTTTTTATGATGTTATTATTTTTTGGTAAAAGACCCATGTTCGATAAAAATCATTTCATTAAGAATAAATTTTTTAGGTTCCCAAGTTTTTTAAATTCCAAAATTTTATATTTTATTTTAATATTAGGGTGAACCAAAAGTCTTTTCGTATTTTTTATTAAAAATTTAAACATAATTTTACAACAAATAAAAAACATTTAAGTGTCAAAGTAAAGGCCATTTGAATCTATAGCTTGAACCCATCTATGAGCAAGTTGTGCGATCCCACTGTGGTACCAATCCTTGTTCTTAGAAGCGAAGAACTGGTGACACCCTTTTTCGACCTCGGCCAGATTATTGAAGCTGCGACTACGACGAAAGTGTGCATAGAGCGGAAAAGGTGATAGTCGGATGGCGCAGGATCCGGAGTTGCAGCTGCTGCTGTTAAGCCTTTCCTCCAATTTTGCAGTAATAAGACACGAATCACTGCATTTTCTTCAATCAATCTAAATGTTAAAAATAGGGAAATAAAGTTTAAAGATTTAACTTTTAAAGTGTCGTTTGATTCAAGTTTTTATAGGATTCAAAATGATATTCAATGTTTCATATAAATGTTAGACTTAAATGATCTGGTAAAACAAAAACTTTATTTCACTAAAAAACATGAATAACTTTTGACTCAACCTGTTAATCTGGTAAATCATATCCAGAAAAGTTTTGAATAAACCTATTTTGGAACATTATTGATGCCAAATGAAGACCTGATTATCATTATTAATTAAAAATTTAATTGTTGTAGCGGTTTTGATAAGAAAATTATCATTTATACTCAAATCACATTAACAAGTTTTCCTATACTCAACAATATTACTCTCATCTCGTCTATAAGCGTGTGGAAATTGATTCTGATTCGGGAAGTAACGTCGAATGCAGTCTGCAGTGCAGTATCAGTAGACACCTGGTTGAATGACTAGTCATCCTGGAATACGGCGTATAATTTCGCATTGTTGTTTTAGTGCATTTATCAGTTGCAATTTACATGGTTTCCCGTTTTGCCAAATTGGTATATCTTACTTATTTTGACCATTTACAGTTAAGTGCCCAACTTAAGAAAGGTATGGTATCATACTTCTATGCCAGGTGTTAACATCCAAGTGCCAAACTTACGATAGGTACTGCAATATAGTTCAATGTGTGCGTGACCGGTTCGCTTAAAAGGCGCCAAACTTAACCAGGTGCCCAACTTATAAAATTCGCAAATTAACAGGTTGCACTGTATAAATTGTTGATAGTTGTCTCTTGTAAATGCGTTCCAATTCTGACCTATTGGTACCTATGCATGTTTTAAATTATTTATTGCTTTATTTCAGTTGTAGTTTGTTCACATTTGTCGGGAATTTTATCATAAGTTTTTACCAAACACTCTTTAAAAAATAATAAATGAATAAATATGGTATTTAGTTTCAATAAAATAATAAATTCTATAAATAAATATAAAGCAATTTTAGAAAATATTTCTATTTGTAACTTTAAAAATTATTTTTTTATTTCAATAATTAATGAATTTTGTTTTACCCGAGCGTCGAAAATCGTTTAATATTTTTTTAGAATTTATTTTTTGGTTAATTAAAAAATTATGATTCATTAAAAAAATTAAATGAACTTGTAACTGAATGCACTCTAAAATTATTTTTCAGTGAAAATATACTGCAAAATAAAACTATCCAAAATATACACTTTAAAGATCAAATTTCTTGTAATAATTTATTTGTCCTTTAGGGCATTTGTTTCTTGTGAAAATTTACTTCAAGAGTATTATATGTCACTATCTGTTATTTATTCATTTAATTATTGACCTTATTTTTATTATAAATTTTTGATATAATGATTAATTATAGGGAGCTCAAATAAATTTGGGGAGCTCAAATAAATTTTTGAATTTTAATATTTAAAATCAATCAAGGGAATTTTCGAATTATTTAAAAATATTTTATACCTTAAAATATAGCTGAAGATATTTTAGAGTAAAAAATATATTTTATAAATTAAAACATTGAAAAATATTAGGGTTGAAAATATTTTAAATTAAAGTCTAAAATAAGATATTTATTATTGAAACAGCATAAAAAATGAAAATTTATTAGAATGAAATTTTATAAGAATATAAAATCAAAATGAAAACTTTGGTTTAAGATTCTTTATTAAAATGAAGATTTTTTAAAAATGAAAATTTAAATAAAAATAAAAATGGAAGAATTTAGTTTAAGATTTAAAAAAAAATGTTTTACGATTAAAATTGAAAGATTTTTGATTTGAAGATTTTTGAAATGAAAGAATTTTAACGAAATTTTGAACCCCCGTCCGGCTTCCTGTCTACGGTTACATGACATCTCAACACATGATATATCATCACATCACATTTCATCACATTGTTAATTTCAACACATTCACATATTAAAAATTTTACATATGTTAAAAAGTTTTGAGGTACATTTAGAAATAATACATTATTATTATATAATTATTTTATTTTAGTTGTAAAACATATTTTTAATTCTCTTCTTCTTCTTTTGACCTTAGCCGTTGGGCCGTGGGTGCACCCAATTATAAAAAAGCCTTCGCCACATCTTTCTATTTGTAGTTTCTTTTCTCAGACATTCCATACTCAGTCCAGTCCATTCTTTTAAATCGTCCATTCATTGCCTCTTTGGACTTCCTCTTGGTCTTTCTCCTTCCACTCTTCCCTCAATCATAACCTTTGCTAATGCTTGTTTTCTTATTTGATGACCGTAGAATTTCAACTTCCTTCTCTTGATGATCTCTTCTATTGATTCCGGTCTTTTTCTTAGTATTTCAATTTTAAATTACAAAGCGGTTTTGACAAAAATTCATTAATATTATTTTATCATAAGATTTTTATTTTGAGTTTAAACTTTATTTTAAATTGTTTCCAACCAAAACATTCTTCATATCTACTGGGATTTTCATTTGAAATTTTTTCAGTTGAAAAAAAAATTGTCAGTTGAAATGCGACACTTTTTCTTTTGAAATGCTATATAAACAAAAATATAATATATACAATTTGTCTTAAAATTTGACTTTAAATAACACATTAGACAACCGATAAAAATTTGACTTTGATATTTCTTTTTACATTTCTCAATGGTATTGAGCGATCTTCTTAAATCAAGCTTTGGACAAGTTCACTTACATCAGGTGTTAGGCGCTTGAAAGTATTGTCACCTTTAACTTTAGGGCAGATCTATCCAGCATCAGTATATATTTTAGGATACGTTACACAGTTGCTTTGTGGACATTAAATGTGGTGGCAATTACAGCTGCCGGCATACCACCTTCAAACGCTGAGATAATTCGTTCACGAATGTTATTTTTAAGGTTTGTTTTTCCAGTCATGTGCAAATCTAAAATATTAAAAAAAATGGAGTTGTAAATTTTAAAAAATTTATAAACATACCAATTTTATATAAATCTATTTAAAATGCCATATTTTAATAAAAAGAAAAGTTATATAATTTTTATAATGTCGCACTTCAAATGTAAAAGTGTTGCATATCAAATAAAAATCGCTGTAATTTACGAAATATGTTTAAAATATATTTAAAAATATATATTTAAAATATATATAAAATGGTTCAAAAACCTCCATAATTTACTAAATTATTTGGTGTAAAGTATATTGTTATTTTTTTAAAATACGAACTGAAATACCATTATAAACATTTATTATAATTATTTTTTTGTAAATAATTTTATTTATATTTACACATTATTAACAACATCACAATTTGAATGTAAACATTTATTGACAACACAAACAGATTCTTCACAGCAATTTTCAGAGGTCATCTTTCTTTGATTGATATAGTTTTTGTTTAAGTATTCAAATATGAAAAATCAAATGGGAAAGTTTTTAATATTAATTTTTAATTTCTTAAATTTTATTGGATGAAAATTTACGTAAAGGCATTACGCAATTTTATTAAATTTTATTATTATTAAATTAAATTTTAAATTAAGTAAAAATAACTACAATTAAAATAAAATAAATATATAATAATAATATATTATTTCTTAATGTACCTCTAACTATTTGAACATTTAACGGCGATGTAATGTTCAATATATTTGTTGAAATTAACAATGTGATGAAGTGTCATGTGTTGAAATGTTATGTGTTTAGATATCATGTGTTGAGGTACCATGACACGCCTATCTACGCCAGTAGACAATTCAACCTTGGCCTAAAATTTCATGACTTTAACTCATAATATCTTCATAAGCTTTCTTTTCCACGTCTAAATAATCTTGACGATCATTTTGTGAAAATATCATGTTTAAGGGAACTTGGAATTTTTCTGTACTCTCAGGGGTCCCTATTTTGGCCACTAGTCTACACCAGTAGACAAGCTTAAATGAAAACGTTGCTAATGACTACGATGCAAAACAATCAGGTATTGACTTATTAAATCATGTATATCATACATCTAAACATCTATAAATAAAATTTCAATAATTATTTTCATCGCCTGCCATAATATTTCATTCAACTCAGCTTTTGCGTCTTGCAAAATTAAACGATATGTAAGGTTATGGTAGAGGTTTGAGGTAGTCTCAGCGAGTTCCTTCACAGTCCGTAAGTTATTTTCTAATTTCAGATTTTGTAAAGGAGCAAATGTTGTATATTTTTGATTTAAAAAAATAATAATGAATGAGGCATTGGACGAGCAAGAGGAATTACAAGAAGCACCAACCCTGTTATGGCTAATGCTGGTAGTTCTGGTGATGGACCCTTTTAAATAGGTGAATTTAATGAGATCCAAACATTAAATTAGAAATTCCTTAAAATCTTTATCTTTTTAGTTAAACAACATACTAGTTTCTTGAATTTTGAATTCATTTTCTAGGTTTTGGATCAACTTGCCAGGGACTACATTGTCTCCAGATCGCAAAATAATAAAATATATGCTAAGAATAAGCAAAAGTATTTACAATATGGAATTATTCCACCTTTAAATATCCAAGAAATTAAACTTTAATTAAACGAAAGTGTTAACAAGAAAAATGCACAAAATCTACTCGGGTAACATGTGGCATTTATATTGGATTTATAAATTTTTTCTAAAATAATTTAATACATGAAGCGCACCGGATTATTATTATTCCTAAAATTTTACAAGAAATTTGTTTTAAGGTGTGTCTTATAGTTCGGAAAACACGGTACTTAAAACTCTTATATTTATGAATAAATGCCAAATTTGTTTTGAAACTAATGGAAGAGTTTATATTCGAAGAAATTCAAGGACAAAAAATAATGCGATGTAAATATTGTTAATGTAATTTTATTCGATGACCATAAAAGTTCAAAGTGTAGAGTTCAAAGAATTTTAAGAGGAAGACTCTTTCCTTTTTATGATATTCAGGACGATACCCCAAACAATTGGTCTAAGCGTCCTCTTAATTTAGTAAAAAAAAGAATGAAATTAATTACATTTGTGTTCCGACTCTTAATTCTTCCGTTCTCAGTATTATTAATAATTTATGATCAAATATGATCAAAAGGCATTTTTGATATATAGATGAGGCCGAGAAGTTTCGTTTTGCCAAATTTTCAAGATAGACTAATGAAAAATATAAAAACTTCAGCAACGTATAAAGATTATACGTTAAAGATGATAAAAAGATTATATGTAGCTAATGACAAATAATTCGTGGTAAGTATATACTTTATGTATAAATATATTCATATATAATTGTAATAAAATCATATATCAAGTTCTCATTGAAACACCAATTTAAATCGTTCGCCAATCCAGTATCCACATTAAGCTGACATTCATGTGAAGATAAATGATGCAAAACTGACTGAAAATTGACATCTTAAAGAAAAAACATCACAATCTGCGAGATAAACAGACAATTTTTATTTTCAATAAAATATTTATCTATTAATAATGCATAAACTAAATATAACAGATTTTAAGAGTCAAAAAGTACATTTATTTATCATTTATGTTAAACTTTATCTACAGAAACATAAATAACTTTTATTATCAATATTGGAATTATATTTTTTTTAATAATCTAGCCTTAATTTTTGGGAGTTTTTTATATATTTTAAAAATTCTTTGTATGACTTGTTATTGAGGGGACATACGTTAGTTTATTCTTTTTATTATTTTTATTCTTTTTTTTCTTTTTTTTAGCGGTGACCAGGCAATTCGACACTTTTTTTAATTCGACACAAATGAAATTAGATATTTTCATTGTAAATAGACTTTTTTTAAAAACTTGACATTTTTAGTAACTATATTTTTATTTTGACTTTAAATTTTAATATATATATATATATATATATAATTTGATTAAAGCTTTTTTATATAATTATTGGACATGTTTCGATGTTTATATACATCATCATCAGCAATTTTAATACAATTTTAATAGATACATTAACTTTAAAAGGTGTATTACGAATTAAATATTATTAAATTAAATTAAATATTATAAAAGCAAAAACATTTTAATTAAAAATTTTAAGTATTGAAATAACCTTACTTTGCCCATTCTGAATGTTAATTAATTGGTTATAGTTTCTTATTAGTAGAGATTCACAAAACTGTCGTTCGTCATGTGAATCAAATCCCTTTTGTAGAAAAGAAAACTCATCTTTTGAAATAGATGGCCCGTGACAATTAAATTTATATACCAAATTACCTTGCAAACCAAAAGCTGTTTTCGATTTGTTTGAGAGGAAACTTTGAACTTTGGATGTGACAGAAACTACTTTAGCACTACTTATTGTTCTACAAATACTCTTCTTAAACACTCTAAATCAGCGATGCCCAAACTACGGCCCGCGGGCCAAATCTGGCCCGCCAGCTTAAATTCTTTGGCCCTCGAAGCCTTTAATAAATCATGTAATTTTATACAAAAAAAAATTAAT